>PVJC01000347.1:0-133440 GCA_004026665.1 Murina feae
TTGTTTCGTTTTGTGTTGTCCCAAAGTTCTCTTAGGCTCTCCTCCTGCTTTTTAATTCTTTTTTCTAGGCACTGCTCTGCTTGGGTATTTTTTTCTACCTTGTCTTCTAGCTCACTGATGCGGTCCTCTGCTTCTTCTAGTCTACTCTTGATGCTTTCTATTGAGTTCTTCATAGCAGTGATGTCGTTTTTCATTTCTTTTTGGTTCTTCTTCATTTCCTCTTGGTTCTTACACATACTGTCAAATTTGTCTTCCATTCTTTTCATCCACCTTATGACCATTTCCCTGAATTCTTTCTCTGACAAATTGCTTGTTTCCCTTTCATTTACTTCCCTCTCTGGTGATGCCTGTTTTTCTTTCATATGCGGACTGTTTCTTTGTCTCCCCATGATCTATCTTCTCTGGGTCTCTGGTTATATAGTTTTTTCTCTCCTATGTTGATTTAAAGGCACAAAATACAACACAGCAAGGCGCAATGCACAAAGATGTGAACCCAAATGTATTCACGATACTTATAACCCACTAACGGTTACCACCATAGAAAAGAGAGTTAGGGGGTAAAAAACAAAAGAAAAAGAAGAAAAGAAAGGAGAAAGGGAGTGTCAGAACAAATTTGGGAAAAGGAAGGCAAAGAAAAAAAAACTAAGAGCGATAAAAAAAGAATGAAATAGAAGGGGGGAAGAGATTGTATGGGGAGAAAACTCAAATAGAAAAGCTACTAGTAGCAGCAAATGACATCTACAAAGACCTAGAGATGAATGGAGTACATCAACTAATCAATCAATTAACAATTAACATCTAACAAGGTTAGGAGAAACAGAATTAAAAAAAACACACACAAAGTACAACCAAAAAACAAAAAGGAAAAGTGAGACCATCTCACCAAAAATTATAAAAAACCCTAGTATAATAAAATGATGCTATATGAAATCTGAAAATAAAATGAAGAACACTAATCTCAAAATAATATAAAGATAAAATAAAATGACTCTTAGAAAAAGAAAAAAAAATAGTAGTAGTAATAATATTGATTAAAAATAAAGATACAATAATTAAAAAGGTAAAATCAAGTGAGGAAAAAAGACAAAAAATTGTTTCTTAATGGAAAAAAGGAAAAAGAAACAAAATTTTTTTTTTTTAAAAAAGAAAAAATTAAAAAAAGAGAAAAATGTGCAGTAGTGAGGGTCATTCACTTCTTCTGCTCTTCTGATTGGTGTGTCTTAGTCTTGTCAGCTATTCAGGAGAGTATGGAAGTTTCCTGCGATTCACTGCTCCTCTGTGTCGTAAACCAGTCCTGATTTAAAAGCCGGCAGTATTTAGGTTGTGTTTTAACAAAAAAAAAAAAATCCTTTTTACAGTTCAGGGTAGAGTCTGGGTGTGGCTGTATTAGTTGCCTGGATACTGGAGACAGGGTTTGTCTCCTCAGGGCACAATGGCTGCCTAGGTCCCAGGTTCCGGCATGAGTCAGCACCAACCTGCATGAGTCAGCACCAAACTCGCTGCCACCTCTCCTGGACCCCCCTCTCTCTCCAGATTCCACAACCCAGCACCCTCTCCCACACTCCAGCCACAGGTAAATGTCTGTATCCACAATGCCTTATGCGCGGGGCTCAGTGCAGTTAGACTCCAACCACAAAGGCGGGAGAGGCTGTGGCCATGCGTGTGCCTCTCCTGCTGGCACCCTTCAGTCTTTCCTGTGGACCCAGATGTAGAATCCACTTCGAGGGGGTACCTTCTCTCCTGCCCGCACGCCCCAGCCCTTTCCTGATTGTGAAGCTGGATCGCGAATCCCCTGCCGACCAGCAGTTCCACGGACCCTCTTTCCGCTGCGCCGCCCGTCTCAGGAGACGCGGCTGGGTGCTGGCGCCAGTTCTGTGCGGAGACTTTCCGATACTCAGGGCTAAGGTCTGGTAAAATATCTTTTCCAAAGCCTTGAATTTACCTCTCTCAGGAGTCTTCTGTCTTATCCAGCTGCAGGCTGTCTCCCAGCTCGATCTCCACTGCCAATTCGGGCTGGAAGCTACTCGTTTCAGCTGCTTTCCCTATCTGCTCTGGGACAAGGCACTGTATACGTCTGCCTAATCTGCCGCCATTCAGTTCACCTGGTTGCAGTTTTTGATGGATGGACAAGGAAGGAACATTTGAGTAATGAACCAAAGAGACTGAGGAGTGAACAGAGAGGACAGCTGGTGGAAGCACTTCTGGCAGGGAGATAGCAAGTGTTGGCTGTGAGAACCAGCCCAGAGCCCTTGTGATGGAGAGAAAAGACAGGAGCACTTAGGAAACACTAGAGTGGCTAGACCTTGAGAGGCCTTAAAGGCCATCATGAGGACTTCAGTTTCCCCTCAAAGTAGAATCAGAAGGCTTTGAAAGCTTTGAGCAGAGTGACATCATCTGACTTTCATTATTGTAATATGACTGACTTCTATATTGGGAGTCCATGATCTGAATGGGGCAAGGACAAGGCAGTGCAATAATCCAGGTGAAATTATTGGTGACTTGGATGGAGATGGGGGAAGGGCGCACAGTGGAGGTGGTGAAAGTGGTCAGATCTCAGCATATTTGGAAAGTGTTGAACCAACAGGAATTGTTGACAGATTGGATGTGGAGTGTGAGAGTAAAAGTCAAGGGTGACCCAAAAGTCCAGGCCTGGGGAACTGAAGGTGCTTTAATGGAGGGGGGAATGAAGATTCGAGCAGATTTGGGAGGAAAATCAGGGTCTCAAATTTTGACCTGATAAGCTTGTGGCAGAAATAGGGAGGAGCATAAAGATAAGGCAACTCCACAGAAGCCAAGAACCAGAGGAATGTGTGGAATAAGAAAGGTCAGAGGAGATGAGCATGGAGGGAAGGTCATCGGTTTTGGTAATAAAATGGTTCTGTGGTCAGAGAAGAGGCATACTGTGTGCTTTGTGGATTTTTACCCAGGCTCATGCTCCCCTGAATTATGTGTGGGGTTCTTTTTTAAAAATATATATTTTATTGATTTTTTACAGAGAGGAAGGGAGAGGGATAGATCAGCTGCCTTCTACACACCCCCCACTGGGGATTTCCCTGCAACCAAGGTACATGCCCTTGACTGGAATCAAACCTGGGACCCTTCAGTTCGCAGGCTGACACTCTATCCACTGAGCCAAACCGGCCAGGGCTGTGTGGAGTTCTTTGGGCCACTTTCTTTTTTCTGTCCTTCCCAGCTCTTTTCGGCCTAGTGCTGCCATGCCTATCCACGCCTCCAATATTGGCTTTGAAGCCTGTTTAATTTAATGGTCACTCCAGGGATCTCATGGAAACTGGTGGGAGGGTGCCCTGTCTCCTGTATGGCATTTTTATGTTCATTTTTATGGGGCATTTATTTTTCCTGCTAAAAATATCCTGTGCCTTTCTGGAGGTAGGGAATGGGGAGGTGGAGCGGAAAAATTATTTCAGCATCTCGCTTACAAAGCTGCTCAGTGGACTGGAGCCCTTGCCTACTTCAGGTTTCAGCACCAGCTTTCATGCCCATTTCTGGACGTCCTCACTAACATGTTCCAGCCCAGACCCTTCCTGTTTTAATGAAAGGAAAGCACTGCAGTCCCACCCACTGATCTTCGAAATCCCTCAGTACGGACCGATGAGTTTCCATTTCAGTAGGTGGCAGGAAACTGAGTTCACAGAGCACAGAAAGTCTGAACATCTGTTTCTATGGGTCTGCATGATGTCATTTATCCTAAAACAGCACCACCCCCTTCCCCCACCATCACACACACATAGGGCCAAGGTTCTAAATTTGGAGGGGAAACAACAGAAAGGGAATTCCTACTGGGGCAAAGTTCTGTATGTGGAGGGGCAGTCAAGTTTGGCTCCTGTGAATGGATTGATTGAACTAGGTAGGCTCCTGGCTAGGGGTTAATCTCTCACAGAGTCCCCAAACTCTGTCCTTTGAAAAAAGAAAAGAAAGGTAAACCAGACTAAGTCATTCCTGTGTGAAATGGGGCCAGGGATTAGGCTTTCCATGGGTCTAAGAGAAATTGAGTCATTCCCATTGCATAGATTCAAGGTTGACTTCAAGGTGGTGGAGTTCATATATCATAGGATATTTGAGAAACTGTCTAATGAAAATTTCACTATGACCTAGCCTGATCTTACTTCAGAAAGGCAAAAATAAGTAAATACTGTCCTGACTGAGGAAGGTGGAGCATGAAGGGAGGACGCTGTGGGAATGTGCCTTTCTACGCTCAGGAGTAAGGGCTGCTGCTTCCAGGGTGAGGTGTGCTGTGGAGCCTCCACGCTGATGAACTTTGGCTTGGAGAAGGGTGAGAAAGGAACAGTTTGTGAACAATATTGAGCACTTCAAGTTGGCCTGTGTTAGAGCCCAATTCAGTAAGGAGCCACTGTGCAGCCCTGGGAGAAGGCGTGGAGGGGCAAAGCATGGTCTTTCTGCTGTTTTGCCAACTTAGAGCTAGAATCTTTTTTAAAAAAATAAATCTTTATTGTTTAGATTATTACAGTTGTTCCTCTTTTTCCCCCTCATAGCTCCCCACCCCACCCTCTGCCCTTACCCCTCCCCTCAACTGTCCTCATCCATAGGTGTACGATTTTTGTCCAGACTCTTCCCGCACCCCCCCCTTCCCCCCTGAGAACTGTCAGTCCACTCCCTCTATATGCCCCTGATTCTATTATATTCATCAGTTTATTCTGATCATCAGATTTTTTTATTCACTTGATTTTTAGATTTACTTGTTGATAGATATGTATTTGTTTTTCATAATTTTTATCTTTACCTTTTTCTTCTTCTTCCTCTTCTTAAAGAATACCTTTCAGCATTTCATATATTACTGGTTTGGTGGTGATGAACTCTTTTAGCTTTTTCTTGTCTGTGAAGCTCTTTATCTGACCTTCAATTCTGAATGATAGTTTTGCCGGGTAAAGTAATTTTGGTTATAGGTTCCTGCTATTCATCACTTTGAATATTTCTTGTCACTCCTTTCTGGCCTGCGTAGTTTCTGTTGAGAAATCAGCTGATAATCATACTCCCTTGTAAGTAACTAACTGTTTTTCTCTCTTTGCTTTTAAGATTCTCTCTTTGTCTTTTGCTCTTGGCATTTTAATTATGATGTGTCTTGGTGTGGTCCTCTTTGGATTCCTTTTGTTTGGGATTCTCTGCACTTCCTGGACTTGTAAGTTTATTTATTTCACCAAGTAAGGGAAGTTTTCTGTCATTATTTCTTCAAATAGGTTTTCAATATCTTGCTCTCTCTCTTCTTCTGGCACCACTATAATTCTGATGTTGGTACGCTTGAAGTTGCTCCAGAGGCTCCTTACACCATCTTAATATTTTTGAATTCTTTTTTCTTTTTGCTTTTCCGGTTGGGTGTTTTTAGCTTCTTCGTATTTCAAATATTTGACTTGATTCTTGCAATCCTCTTGTCTGCTGTTGTATCTCTATATATTATTCTTTATTTCAGTCAGTGTATGCTTAATTTCTAGTTGATCCTTTTTCATATTCTCAAGGGTCTCACTATATTTATGAGCAGTTTCTAGAAAATTCTTGAAAAACCTTATAACCATGGTTTTGAACTCTATATCCAGTAGTCTTCTTTCCTCCATTTCTCTTGTTTGTGACCTGTTTCTTTGTGTCCACATTTTGGCTGCTTCCCTGTGCTGATAGAGTGACTTTGTGTGCTAGGTGTCCTATAGGGCCCAGGTGGACACCCTTGGTGCACCCCTTTGTGGGCTGTGTACACAGTCTTGTAGTAGTTAAGCCTTGATTGTTGTTGGTATCACTGGGAGGAATTAACCTTCAGGCCAATTGGCTGTGAGAATCAGCTGTATCTATGGTGGGAGAACTGTGCTGGAGACACCCTTATGGGGCAAGACCTGCTTCAGTGGGGCTTTGGTGCTCACTGAGAGTGCTCCATGAGTGTGTTCCTTATGGATCTGAGGAGTTGTAATCTGGATGGTCCCACTCTGACCACTGGGTACACTGGCTCTAGGATCTCTAAGGTGGTACTGATTTAGCCTCTGCCTGAGGCTACCCAGCAGGAACTACGGAGAGATCTGCAGATTCCTCTTCTTTGTTTGGGGTTTGCGAGTGCCCAGATGAGGGCCAGCTGTGAAGCAATGCAAGTTGCTGTGCGGTCTTGGGCCTTCTTTTGGATGTTCTGGGCCTCTCTGACCCAAGATTGCAAAGGGCCAGGCCATTCATATGCAAAAGTCTCTGCGCACAGCTTGGGGTCTCAGGGAATCAAAAGGGTGGAGCAAACAACTATGGCTGATCCTCAGTCCAATCCTAAGGGACCTCAAGTCTCAGTGTCCTGTGGTAACCACCACAAGCACCTCAGAGAAAGTCGCCCTGGAGTTCTGCCCTATGCCAGACAGTCCAGTTTCTCCCCGTATGAGTCTGGATCCCCAGAGACTGACCTGGAACTTGAGTTCAGAGCTGTTAGGAGTTTGTGTCTCCCTCCTGATTGAAAAAGACAACCATGTCCTCACTTGCCATCCCTTTCCATATGCACGCTCGCCTCCGTACCTCTGCACTTTACTTCCGCATCTCCTCTGATTCTCAGTGTGCTTTCCTCTTTCCTTCTAGTTGTAAAATTTCCACTCAGCCAGCCTTCCTGGGGTTCTGGGTGATGTCCATTTTGTCTTTTAGTTGTAGTTTTGAAGTGGTTGTGCAAGGCAGCAATTTCAGGTGTTTACCTATGCCGCCATCTTGGTTTCTCTCTGGAGCTAGAATCTTGATGGCAGTGGCACATGGGGTCTTCCTGGTATAAGAATATATTCACATCCATGTCTGGAGGAGTGCTTTAAGCTCAGAACTCTTAAGAAGATAGCAAAGGATGTTGATAATATATGGACCTATACTTTTTTCCCCAGGATCCAAAATCTTTTTAATAGCAAGGTAGGATCTGGGGTTTGTTTTTGTTTTGTAGTCACAGCTGGCCCTGGGCCTCTGGCATGCTGGCCCTTCCCTCCCTTGGATCTTATCTATGTTCATAGGATTCAGTGTGCCTTGAGGGTTCCTGGGGTCTCCTGAAAGGCCAGCACCTCTGGGCTCTTGCGAGGCCCTGAGAGCAGGATGGTCCATGGCACTGGGTGGGAGTCCAGGGTCATCTGGTCGAAGGTGAGGATCTTGCCTCCAGCCTTGCAGCTCCTGCGCTGCTCTTCCCACGAATTGCAGGCACCCTCAGTTTGGGTGCCTCCTAGATGCACACCTCATCAATTGTAGTCCCTGCCACCACAGCGGTGTTGCTTTCTTTGCCACGAAGCTTCATCTTCTGATCCTCTTGGGAAAGGACAGAGGCAGCAGGTTGGTGCGACTCATGAATTACCTTTTGAAAGGTGGAGTTGGTTTGTTGGCCAGAAATCTGCACAGCTTGGCCAAGGCTTCAGGTAGATGCCCTGGCTCTTGGGAAACTTGCACAAACCCTGCGCTCTTCATTGTGGTGGATGAAACCCCATGATTGTGCTTCTGCTCCACCAGGCCTGGGAAAAGCTGGACCTATACTTTCAAATGAAAAATTTATATGGTTCCTATATGAATAACGTAAGTTTAATTATGCAAGGATTAACATAGGCTCTGCCTGCTGTCCTTAGAGAGGCCTGCTCCCAAGGCTGGACTGTGGCTGTGTGGGAACTTGGCCAGTAAACTATCCCTCACACTGATAGGAAACATTTCATAAATGACAAGGATAGCTCACTGTGCCCGTATGTGTGTATAATATTATTGATGCTGAACATCTGGTTTTCTTCGGGGAGTCAGGAATTTTGTACATCTGGATGCCCTGTGACAGCCCCCAATAAAAACCTTACACACTGAATTTCCAATTAGCTTCCCTGATAGGCAGCACTTTATATATGTTCTTACAACTTCTTACTGGAGGAATTAAGCTTGTCCTGTGTGGCTCCACCAAGACAGGGCACTTGAGAACTTGTGATTCTTCTCCCCAAACACCTTTTCCCTGTGCTGATTTTGCTCTGTGCCCTGCACTGTAAAAAATCATAGCCATGAGTGAAGCCACATCCGGAGTCCCATGAGTCCTTGTAGCAAATTACTGACTCCAGTGGTGGACTTGGGAACTCCTGACACAGCATTAAACTATGCAAACGACAGGGCAGAGTTCTAAAGGTAATGATTAACTTCTTCTGCACCAAAGAATTTGATGCTTTTTTTTTCTTAACCAAGTGGGGCTAAAGGAAGGTATTGATTCTGATCTGAATAGTTTTGTTGACCCCTCTCTCTTTCTGTCCCATGACCCACCTCACAGAGTAATTGCTTCCCTGCTATGTGCACACCATTCTCAGTCTCCATTGACCCATGGGGAGTGGAGGAAGATCGGAGACGAGAAAGGAGTGTTTGGATCTACCAAAGGCTGATGTTTGGATGCTCCAGAGGTGTTCACCTTTTAAGCCAGTTCACCTCTTAAGCCAGCAGGAGGGTGACTGTGTTGAGCTGACTATAAGTACAACTCAGGGCAGAGATGGACTCTTCCCAAGTGGGCCTTTCTGATTAAGGTTTTTATAATTTCTGTGCTGACCTACTTCTGCTATTTTCACACACTCTTTCTTTAGATATGCTAATTTAATCAATTAACGAATGCATAGTCTTGTTCTGACCTGTGGGCCTCACCTTCTGTAAGGTGGCTATATCTGTCCATAATCTGATATGTAGGTTTGGCTCTCAAAGAGCAATTTGACCCAAGTTTGGGGGAATTCCTCACTCATTGTCCCTTCCTCCAACTGCAATTACCATCTTGTGTGAAGAATTGCTTAGAAACCTTGAATCCTTTCTGGACCATCCAATAAAGAAAAGCAAATTTTCAGCGTGTACATGCTGGTTGGGGTCTTCAAAAGCAGTTTACCTTGTACCCGGTTCTGGTAGCCAGACAGCCACTCAGATGTGGAGGCTTTCCTGGAAGGACAGGCCTATTTCTGTAGCCTCAGCTCCTTCCACAGACTTTCCATCTGCCATGGAGATATGAGGGGGGGCTTGGGAACACACAGGGCTCATGTCAAGAGGAGGCCGTTTTTGAAAGTCTGAAAGATTCGTTACCATATATCTATAAAGACCTTTGACTATGAGAGCTGGTTTTCTAAATTTTGTAGTCCTCATCAGAGTATCCTTAGAGGATTCTCATGGATCTGAAACCCTCAATAGAGGGTCAAAGAGAACTGGGACCCCTAGGTGTGGAGGTAAGGGGAATGAGTGGGCGCAGGCCCCAATGGAGAGGTGAGAGTAAGAAAGAGAAGAGTGTGTGGATAAGGCAGCCCCTGAGGGGCCAGGAAACCCCAGGGAAAACCTAATGATTACCATTGCAGGAGCTGCTAGGCAGTGAGGGGAATATACTAGGACTCCAGACTTTCTTGTGTGGAAGCTTTTCCTCGTTGTTAACTTCGAAATTTTCTTTCTCAGAGGTATTTGGGGTCTAGGCTTAGTGTTTCAGTCAGAATCCTTTAAGGATGTGAAGAGGGTCTTCTTTTATATCTAGGTCTGCTCTCTGTCCCTAATAACTGTAAGCAGAGGCTCCATTGTTTGCACTAACACACATTGGCTAAGCACCTGGGGTGTTTGGGGAAGCCATAGACTATTGCCTAAGACATGACCTCTTCCTTCAGGGAGCTTACCATCCAGTGTGGTCAGATCGGTAAGTGGGACTAAGAGGAAGCCATGTTATTGGACAGAAGCCAAGTCAGTAGACAAAACCTAGCTCACAGGGGTGGAAGATTCCATCCTTTCCTGTTTCTCATCTGAGCAAACAGATTTGCTCAGACTACTGTGGAGGCTACATTCACATCCCAAAATAATGGCTTCCTGAACCATTTGTAAATATCTTTTAAGGAGACCTTCAGCAAGTGAAGTTTAGTTTTTCATAATTTAAGTCAATGAACATCTATTGAAGGCCTGCAAGGATGGAAAAGAATGTGGTCTCTGACCTCATGTTCCCTACCTTCTTGAGATTAACTGTGAGCCTCAACTGCTTAGCAGGTAGCACAAAACCTCCAGCTCCAGCTGAGCCATTTACTAAGTGCTAAGTTGAATTTTTGGAAATTTTCTAAAGAAAGAAGTAAATTTCCTAAGCATCCAGGGACATTCATGCAGCCATAGTTCAATTCTCTGCATTTCTTCCTGTTGCAAAGGATGACCTGCCTTTGCCTGTGTCCATAGCAACCTGTCATCTGTGCACATAGTCCTATTTCTTCTTCCCATTCAAGGACTTTGCATATTACTCTTGTATCATTAATTTTTTTCATTTCCAGTGGTTCATCCTATTGGCATACCAATGTGTTGTAACATCCCTTTTTATATTAAAAAATAAATAAATCTCTCCTCAATCTCCAATTCTTCTTTCATTTATTATTTATTTTGTTCTGTTTATAGCAAAACTCCTCAAAATAGCTGTTGCTACTATCTCTGATTTCTCTATCCTAGTCTTTTTTGGACACATATCATCCAGGCAGTAGTCTTCACAGTAATATTGAAAGTCATCAACAACTATATCTTGCTAAATCTACTGGTCAGTTCTAGTCTTCAAATTAGTTGATCTCTCATTAGCATTTAGCACAGTAGGTCACTTTCTTCTTCTGGAAACATTCTCTTTGCTTAAATTTTGGAGTAGCCTGTTCTCCTGGCTATCCTCCTACTCACTTGTCATTCCTTCATGCCTTTTGTTGACTTCTTCTCCTCTTCTTTCCCTCTAAATGTCAGTATTCCAACCTCAGTCGTCAGGCTGTTCTCTACCACCCCTCACTGCTTAGGTGATCTTACCCAGGAATAATTTTAAATACTGACAATACTATAATGATTCCCAAACATTTCTGCAGCCTAGATCTCCGCCCTAAGCCAACTGCTTTCTTATCATGTCCACTTGGATACCTGCTGGACAGTCCAAAGTAGAACTCTGAATTTCCTGCCAGACCCCCTCTCCATGCCTGTGTCTTCTTCAGTTACCCCTTTCTTGGTCAAGGGCACAACCATTTACCCAGATGCTCAGGCTCCAAGCCTATGAGTTCTAATTCAGTTTTCTCTTCACCTTACACCACATCTAAACCATCAATAAGTTTGATTGGTTCCATCCTCAAAATATATCCTAGCTTCAACCACTTCTCAACATCTTTTCTGATGCCACCTTTCTGAGCCACCCCATCTCCCTCTAATGGTCTCATAACTCATCTCTCTGTTTCCTTGCTTGGTGTCCCTCCCTCACTCTACTTCTCTATTGTCACCCAAGTGGATATTTTAAAAATGCAAATAAAATCATGTCAACCCCGGCTAAACATTTAAAATGAAATCCAGATTTCTTTACCATGGCTGCCTCTCACTCTCACCTTCTCTCTCTAGCCTTCCTTATTCTAACTATACCAACCTTTTTGATTTTTCTCAATCCACTAACTTTATTCTCACTTTATAGCTTTCATATTTCTTACATCCTCTGCCTAGATTGCTGCCTCAGGATCTTTTCATCCTTACTTCTTCACATTATTTAGAGCTCAAGCACTTATTATTACCTGAAATTATAATGATGATTAATGTGTTTACTTGTTTATTGTCTGACTCTAAAGCAGTAGAATCTAAATTTCATGGCAATACTGAGTCTGTCTTGTTTACTGATGTATTACTAGTGCCTGAAATAGGACCTGACACATGGAAGAGACTTAATAAATAATTGTTGAATGAGTGAGAAATAATAACTAGAGTTCACTGAGTATTTTCTATGTGCCAGATACTGTGAAAAGGGCATTATACACAATGCCTCTTTTAACTCTCACAGCAAATCTATGAGAAATTTACTATGATTTTACCCAGTTTTACAAATGAGGAAACTTTAGCATGAAAAGATGAAGAAACTGGCTTGAGATACACAAGTAGAAGGGGAAGGCACTAGACCTTGAACCCAGATTGGTCTCACTCAAAAGTTAACGTCCTGAAGGTATCATTTTAAGATTCCCTGTTTAAACACTCTGCCATGTGGCCACCATAAATGCACCTGCCATTGTCTAACAGGCTGAAGAGAGCCACCATTGCTTAGGAAAAGTTGTGAGGGCATTTTCAGCCTCCAGTTATCCTGCCAGCCCCTATAAATGGATTCACACTTCAAATGTGGGGCACGGGAGAAGGAGAGGAGTACAAGTGGAATGGGATAGAAGCACTCTGCTCCTGGAAGACCAATTGCTAAACTTTCAAGTCTAGGCTTTGATGTCAGGCATACTCTGCAAGTTCTTGGGCTGCCTTTATTCTCCCTTTCACTCCCCTCTAGGTGCCCTCCCTTCCTCCTTCTCTGGGCAGGAGGCTGGGCTTCTCTTTAGGAACCACTCTTGGCTCCCCAACCACATCCCCTGGTCTGCCATAGAGTTTATCTGCAGACAGTTCCCCACCAAGGAATGTGGATCTCTGTGCTTGAGGCACTCCCAGCCCAGGCTTTGCCTTAAGAGACATGTCAGAGCTGCTAGTGCATTAACATTGTAAGAGGACCCTTGACCAGTGAGGAGCAGCAGTTGGTGGTAACTCTGGAAAGCTCCACAGTCCCCGGAGGATCCCCAGCAGGACTGAACCCCAGCTGCCCATGGTGCTAACCCACTGACCAACATGACTTTATCAGCTTTCCTTTCTTCCCTGTGTCACCTCCTCACTCCCCCTCGTGCTTCCTGAGATCCCCTCCCAAATAAGTTACAATTACAGGAATCCTTGCCTCAGGGTCTGCTTTTGGGGCAACCCCACCCAGGACAGACTCCCTCTCCTCAGGTGACATCACTTGCTCAAGGGGACAATATCCAAGAGTCATATCAGAAGATCCAACCCCTTCCCTTCAAGCTTGGGTTATGTTACATTTCCACAAGCTGCACATTCTGGAGCTTCTGTGGGCTGTGACTTCACTCAGCGCTGTCAGTCACTCTGCAGTGGACACTGGCTGAGTAGGGTCAGCTCATTTTATCTGAGTGAAAACAGAGGTTTAAATTGGTGAATTAAGTCGCTGACTACAAAGACTCCAAGTTGGCTGTTGCTTCCCCTTGGAGGTTTGTATAAGGATTCAAATAAACTCCTCCCAGTAACATACCCAGTAGAGAGCCTAATGCTCAGTAGGCATTTAACTACGTAAGTTTTCTTTTCTTTTTTATTCTAATAAATGGTATTAAAATTGTTTTTTCAATAGAATTTGGGCCATATTTCATAATCAAAGAAACAGATGCACTTCAAGCCCTGGCCAGGTGGCTCAGTTGGTTGAGTGCTGTTCTGTGCACCAAAAGGTTGTGGGTTCAGTCTCTGTTCAGGCATGTGTAGGAGGCAACAGACCCATGTTTCTCTATCACATCGATGTTTCTCTCTTTCTGCTCTCCCTGCCTCTCTAAATCAATAATTTAAAAAAATACAAAAACACATATCCTTGGTGGAGGACTGAAAAAAGAAAGAAGAAATAGATGCACTTCAAGAAGGCCCTTCTTCTGGGTGAATATGGGTACATGGTTCAGAAATTTCCCACTGGAGTTTGTCCCTCTCTTCACAGATAAGATGAATGAATCAGCCCAAATCTTGACTCTGGACAAGCTGCCCATCTCCATAACTGGCATGCCAGCCCGTTGACCTCCACTTCTGTCTGCAGGTTTCTTCTCCAGTTCCCAAAGAAGGCAGACACCCTGCTTCTCTCCCAGGCTAAGGCTGGTGCAAAACAGCCTGCCATGGGAGCCCAGGGTCCAGCAGAAGTATGAGCTGGCTCCCTGATCCAGAGTGGAGCCCATCTTCTCTGGAGCATGTCCTTGCTGTGGGTCTGCAGCTGGGGAAGTGGGTCCCTTTAATGTGCACCCTTTGGAAACACAACAGCTGCCCGACTATGGCTTCCATAGGGGTGGAGTGTGTGCTCTGTCCTTTCATGTGGTGCTTCTCCCATGACGCCTCCCTTTGATATTTCACCACAGCTACACCTACAGCCAGTGGCACCTGGCAGGGTGTTCCGTCTCAGCTGCACAACGTTTCCTTAGACTCTAAGGAAACACACACCTGGAAATAGAGTTTCTGGAATGATTCCTGGATGCTCTCCAGAAGCTGTCTGGCAATAGGTGCACATACCTTTTACTTTCCAACATGGGAACACATTTCCCATCTTTCTTTAGTGAGGGGCTGGGCTGGATAAATCCGTAGGCAATAAGTTTCTGGGTGGAGGATGTGTAATGGGCAGCAAGCTGAAGCAGTACCTGTCAGTCTGTGTCATTTCCACCAGCACTGAGTGGGTGATTCTTTTAATATCCCAGTGGAAATTATGGACTGGAACTCAGGGAAAAAGGGACAAAGATAAAAAAAATTCTGGAGTTATCTTCAAAGAGAAGGAATTTTAAGCCATGAGAATGAATGCAGTCTCTGTGGAAGAGAAAAAAGAGAGGGACGGAGAGACAGATGGGAGGAGGCAGGGCTTATAAAGCTAGATCATGTAATTTTTTGCCTAAACTTTAACAACTTTGGGAGGAAAGGGACCACTATTACTTATGACATTGGGACCCCAGATGTAAACCAGGACTGTGTTGGGCACACAGGTCATCATCTCTATTGAAGAGGTTGGAGAAGATTGCCTTTGCCACAGCCCAGACACTTACATGACAACAGGAAGTGGTGGGAGGTGGTCACTTGCTATAGCCCAGAATGTGGGTCCTTTTGGTAGGGTCATGTGAGGAGGCCATTGCAAACTCCTGTAACGTCTTCCCTTGGCTGGCAAAGGCCGTCAGCCCTCCCCCAGGTTCCTGTCCTTCCTGGGGACAGGGGAGGTATGGTGAGGCCAGGACATGATGTGCGTGTGCTCTCCAAGTCTCAGAGGGCTGAAACTGCAGCTACTGGAAATTTGATAGACTTGTCAAAAGAATACATAAATTGTTTAACCAAAGTTACTATTCTATTATAAAATATAAGATTTTCTTCATATGATATTAAAACTAACATTTACCACATCCATATAATTCTCTCTCCTCATTATTTAATTACAATGCAACTTTGTCCCTACTTGATTTCTGACCCAATCCCGCCATTCTATACTCTCCTACCTCTCTGGGACCTTGATCCATGTTTTTAAAAAATCACCTCTTGATCCTGAGTCTCCATACTGACCTATATGTAGAAGAGTGTAGATGTAATACCTTTTTTTCCTCCTTCACCCCTCTTAGGCCCTAATCTCTGCACCCCTCCCCCATTTTTTTAGTGTTTCAGACCAGACTGAAGAGTTTCAACTTCATCCGGGTCAGTGCGGCTTGCAGTGGGCTCAGACAGCCAAGCCATTTCTGAATGTCAGGTTTCTAACAGAAACCAACTGGTTCTCAAAATAGCAGATGGATTCCAGGTCAGCTGAAATCAGTTTTTAACTGGTTTCAACCATGTCAATCCAACCTTCCTGGACCAAGTTGTATACAGCCAGCTCAAGGGGGAATAAACCATTGCAACCTGGGACAGACCAGGTTCAGAGCAATTCATCGGACTGAGATCAGATAAGCCTGGTTCTGACTTGTTCTTACTAGGTCAGATCAACAGGATGGAGTCATAACCATTAAGAAGAAGGAAACTGGGTTCAGCCAGGTGATACTACTTCACATTAGAAACAAAATAGTGAAATGACTCCTGGCAGAGCAAACAGATTCTAATGGAATGAAACCAGTTTAAAGTGGCATTTGTCAAAGTAGCTTGGTTCAAATAACCTCTAATTTCAATAATTTTGCTCTTGTAGATTAAAACCAGCTTTGCCCATTTTAAAGTGGATCCTCTCCCCTAGAGTGTTAGGTGTCTGACCTCCTCCCCCATCCCGCCCTGAAGCCACAGCATTACAGTGGGAGAGACTGGAAAGAAGGGAAACAAAAGCCAGAGGATGTCCCCCATCTCTCTGACAGTTAGTCCCCTTTCTTGTTTCTTGGATAGAAAACAGGGCTTCTCTTGAAGCTTCTTCTGCCCTGATGCACACTGCAAAGTTTCTGCCTTCCGTTGAGTCCAGGTTGGACAACTCTGATGCAAAAAATGAAAAAATGGCAAGCCCACCGCTGGGCTAGTGGGACTTTGCATTCTGTCTTCCTTCCCTAATCTGCTTGCTACAATTTATGTTTCAGAATCCTCAGAGAGCTGCTCCATCCATCTGTCCAGGATTTACAGTTGCAGTTAGTGTGTCCTTTCTTATCCCATCTTTTCTGGAATTCACATCTCATTTTGCTTTTTAAATCATTGGTCATTGACTAAGTGGGAAATGGGATCTTAGTTTACGTTTATGAAATTTATTGAAAAAGTTTCATTTTAAATTTCATTGGCCAGCAACAACCTTTTACTACGGCCTGAAAGAGTTAGGCAGTCCACATCGTACTTCCACTATCAGAGACATTCCCCTCAAGACAAATTTTCAAAGCAATAAACTCATATCAAGATTGAACCACAACCTCACCTGGTCCAAATAATACCTTATGTTATTTGTTTTATCTGCATGTTCCCCTTTCACATTAATGGAAAAAAGAGTGTTCCAAGAAGGCCACAAAAACTGTGATTTTGTGCTTGAGTGATTGGGAAGATGTTTACTCAGCATCCGGATATGGAATGGGACACGGTTTTGGTGGTGGGGAGGTGGGAGGTGATATGTTCTGTCCATGACACACTGATTTGAAGAGACTGCCAACATTAACAGGAAATGGGACCCTGGAGTTGAGGTTAGATTTGGTGGCATAAAGAATGACTCCCAAGAAGCTGTGGAAGTGTGAGGAAAAGAATTATGCTGGGAGGATGGACTACATAGCATGGTGAGAGGAGAGACAGGGACATGTACAGAAGTGTGCTTACGCTCTCCACTCCAGGGACTTCCCACCACGATGCAGGCTTCGGCTCCAGATGCTGCTTTGCCAGACCCCTCCCACGGCCATGTCTTCCCCTCCATTCCTTAGCATCTCTCCAGAGCAGTCCCCCTTTCGGGATGCAGATTGGCCCTTTAGCTGGAGCTTTTTCAAAGGCAGAGGTGGCATTTAGGTCCCGGCAGATCCATTAGGAGAGATTTTTTCAGGACTTTCCTGATTCTGGCCCTGGGTGAAGACAAACAGTCTGGAGTGAGTTGCAGCCGTTGAAAGCCTGCCTGTCTTGTGTAAGAAGTTGCCCCTTAATTTGAGCCTATTGATCAGCACAGTAGTGGAATAACAAAGCTTTTCAAGCACTTTGCCACAGCCAAATGGTATTTACAAGCACCATCACATTCTATTGTAGCCACCAATGTACCAGTCATAGTATGTGTAGGTTTTGCTGCAATTAACAAACAAACCCAAATCTCAGTGGCTTAACACAACAAAAGATGCTATACCGACAGCAAGGAGCGGTGGGTGCTTTGCTCACCACAGACTTCTGAGAACCAGGCTAACTGAAGCTACCTCTTAGCAGTAGCTTCCATAATCATAGAACCAATGGAAATGTAACATGATGATTTGTAGACTCTTAAAACATCTGCAAGCTTTTTGGTCTTTTTCTTTTTCTTTTTAAAAAGAGAAGTCACCTTCCATTGGCCAAAGAAAGTCACATAGCCGCATTTAACTCCCTAGGGACAGGGAAATTAATTCCTTTCTTGCCCCTAAGGAGGAAATGGCAAACCTCGGTAATGACTACCCAGACCATTTCCTTAAGTTGTTATCTCAACCCTAGAGTTGAAATACTGAGACTCCAAAAAGTCACTTTTCCAAAGTCTTACAGATGATAAGTTAGCAGAGCAAGGGAGCAAGCACACATCTGTTAGGCTGTAACACTTAGGTATCTCCCTCAGCTCAGACGTCTCCTCTTCATGAAGCCTTGTACAGAGATGGTTCTTATTAGCTTCAAGGGAACTTCAGATGCTGACAAGTAGAACGTTTGAGTTTGACCTCCAATTAGAGTTAATTTTGTGAAAATGAGTTTCTTTTCTCTCTTTGCAACAATCTGTTTCAGTAAAAGGAAAGGAGAGAGAGAGAGAGAGAGAGAGAGAGAGAGAGAGAGAGAGAGAGAGAAAGAGGTATGAAAAGAAAAAAGAAAACAAGCCAGGCAGGCCTTTCCCATTTCCCCACCCCTCACCCCTGCCCCAACCACAATATCCAGTTGCATGTCAAGGTGATCTGGCTCCTTTCCCACTGTGTGGTGGTACTTTCCACTCCTAGGACGGGTCAGGAGAAGTGTGTATCTTAATCAGCACACTTGTTCTTGCTTATGTTTGTTCTCTGCTTGATCCCATACCCTTCATTCATCCTTTGGAACGTCCCCATGACAATGAAAGAATGACAACATAGCTAATCAGACAAAAGGGACCGACTAAGTACACAATTCAACCTCCCTGTGACTTGGAGCTCTGAGAGGGAGGACAGAGGGCATGAGAGCGCTCCCTACCCATTTCCCCACTGAGGACAAGTCAGCGGTGAGTATTAGTCCCACTCTGCAGGTGAGGGAACTGAAGCTCAGAGAGGTTAAGTGATTGCTCAAGGTCCCATGGCTAAAGCAGAGTAACACCAGTTGCTATTGTTTTTCTGAATCACATCTAGTTTCCTGTCCACTCTACTCTGCACCCTTCCACCTACCCTCCTACTCCTGGGAACCTGCCCTTCAGGCTGCCATAGTGAGGAAGGCAGGGGTAGCTCTGCCTTGTGTAAACCGCCCACCCCTACACTGCTTGCTCTCTGATGGCTACAAGAGCAGCTTCAAGAGCAGATACAAAGGTGAGGCAGCCTCCCGCTGCTCGGGAGGTGGGAGTCCCCCAATACTTTGGTAGAAATGCTTCTCAGGCCTCAGAACTCTTCCTGAACAGACCTGAGATGCATGGAGGAGATCTGGCAAGAGGCATGGGGAGGAGCAGAAACCTGTGTCCATGTGCCGGGCTGAGCCTCTGGACAAGCCCATGAGGGAGACCTGGCAGTATTTTGTTTGTTTGTTTTGCTTTTTTAAATCCTCACTTGAGTTTATCTTTTCATTGATTTTTAGAGAGCAGAAAGGTGGGGAAGAGACAGTAGGAAACATCGATGAGAGAGACACATAAATTGTTTGCCTCCTCACCTGCCCTGACCAGGACCAGGGATCAAACCTGCAACTGTTATGTGCCCTTGACCGGAATGGAACCCGGGACTTTTCCGTCCACAGGCCAATGCTCTATCCACTGGCCAGGGCAGCAGTGTTTTTGTTTTAACCCCGAAGAAGGAAAAAGGTAAGGTGAATAGGTTAAATGTGCTTTGAGTAGGGCCTGAAGTCCTCAGCTTTAACGTGTAAGAGATTTGAACCTGGAGATGTGCTTAGAGGTTTCGATGTCTCTTTCTGACAGCACAAGACCCCAGTTTTCTCCACTGGTGGTCTCACTCCCACCCCTTACCTGTGTAAGGGGAGATGTTCTCTCTCATCGCTAGAATTTCATGATTTGAAATAGGGAAAATGAATGTGGGAAGAAGCTGGAGGAATACAGGAGCTACCCCAGGGCTGGCCCACGCAGCAGGCCTTGTCTCATTCGATCCCAGTGAGTGAGCACAGGGACCATCCCAGTGAATCTGAACCGCTCGGGACATGGCCGAGGGCAGTTTTCCCTCGAAGCTGTGATGTGGCACTGCAGTTGCATGGTCGTTTTCTACATTACAGGGTATGAAAGCAGCCATTTCAAGTGCAGCTTGAAATTTTTAAAAAGAGAAGTCACATACTTCTCTGTGTATGTCATCTTTTCCCAGATGGATCCTTAAGGAGCTGCATAATTTTCCTGTTGCAGTTTCTGAGCGAGTCACAGATCTGAGAGTTGGAAGGGGCTTCAATACTTGGTGTGAGCCAGTCCCCTTTCCTTCCAACAGGAATACACATGTTCTTTCCATTTACAGACCAGGAGACATATTTGGGGATTTCTTCGATGGCGGGGCTAAGAGCGGTGATGCCCTCATGGTGGTTGGGGCACTCACGGCTGACATTTCCACACTAAACTGCTTCTCATGAGTAGAGGACTCCACCATCATGCAGAGAGAAGGGAGACAGGAAACTTTAAAGGGAAAGAAAGGAATGTAGGAACCACAGAATCTTGGCAGCAAAGTCTGGCAAGATTTCATGATTGGCACACAGTAGGTCCTCTATCCTCTGAAAATAGAGGCAAGACAAAGGTGAGCAGGCAAGCAAAAGCAATGAACTTGGAAACTGTGTGCCTTCGTGGTCTGAAGTGCTTTGGGTTTACACGCAAATCACACCTGGCCAGTGTCCACTAGGTTCCCGGTGTCTCTAAGACTTTATGGAAACGAACCCACTGGGCACTGAAGCCAGTTTACTGAAGAGGAAAACTGCCAAAGAGGCCAAGGTGACCACAGTGGAAGCTGATTAAGCTTCAAAGGGAGGCCCTGCTTCCCGCCTAGACTGCTCACCTGCTGTCCTGGAGGCTTGCAGTGCTTGTCACGGGGCAGTGTGGGGATGGTGAGGGACAGGACCTTGTTAGGAGTCTCCCAGGAAGCAGGGAAGGCAAACACAGCGTGTTCTTTTAGAACGATGGGGTTGTTTTATTTTGCATTTATTGTTTTTCATTACAAAAGAATGGTGGAATGATGTTTTTGTATCACCTCTTTTCCCTTAATAGCAAAGGAGTGTTTTTTCCCCTCTCCCTTTGGATAGCACAGATCTGATCATGTGAGCTTCCACGTGAACTCCTCAAAGGAGTTCCTCTTGCTCATTTGAAAATAACCCCAGGCGCAAAAATGGCCATAAGCATCACTGACTTTGAACAGATTCACACAGAATAGTTTTTCCAATGGTTTACAAAATGATCTACTTCCGTATTGGTCGTCTAACAGCCACTACCCCAAGCTGCCCTCACTCCTTCCACTCTGGGATCCTTGGACCACCCCCAAATCCAGCGTCTGGCACAGCAGGGGCTCTGGAACCCTGCTTCCACCTATGGCTTGCATCTGTTCTGATGGGACATGCCCGTGCCTTTGTGGTTGTCAAAGGATTATTAGTCCTGGCGGGAAGGCTCCACACAGTCCGATCATGCCCTCCTGCGCCCGGCACCGTCCTCCTTTCTCTGTCCTGGATTCCGAGCCCCAGCCACACAGCCCTTCCTTGGGCTCCTGGAGCGCGTCAGGACCCCCCTCAGGGTTTTGCATGTCTGTGTCCTTCTGTCTAGAATAGTCTCTCCTACATCACCCCCTTTGACTGTGGTTAGCAGTTCTCATCCTCCCTTCAATCATTCATATATGACTTCAATAAAAATGAGAGAATGATCAATCATGTTTGAGAGAGGCAGGACTTCTTCCAAAGATGGCTATTGTCTTCACCTGGTTAATTATCACCAGGAGAAAGGAAGCCTGAGAATCCGGAGGCCACCATGTCCACCTTCCAACTAGCTCAGTGTGGCTACTCCTCGAGAGGGTGGCTGCCATCTGGGTGATGCCTCTTCGCGGTGGTACTATCACTTGCAAAGAGGTAAAAGAGAAATCATTTGAAGATTTGGGATTCCAAAAGCTGTCTTGTACCAGGTAACAAGAAAATTTCTATCTTTGCTGACTGGACACAGGGCAAGAAAGAATGAGAATGAGAATGAAGCCCTAAGGAGAACTGGAACCTGAAATGTAGCTTGAAGACTCTGACACTTCATGGGAAACCTTGGTTTTCCATCTGGAAACCTTTCTGCTTCTGCCCTTGGAGTGGTGATTGCAGATTTCCATTCTCTGCTTGGTCCTGGATTGCAGGTCCAGCAGGGAGCCAGCCCCAGGCAGGGACACAGAGCAGTCTTTAGGTCAACATCCCACGGGCTCTGGAGTAGGAAAAGAAGGAACTGAGTTAAAGAGGCAACCTGCTTCTTGAAATTCACTCCCGGGGCTTAGAAACTGCTGAAAACAATAACAAACTTACCAGCTCTAAAGGGTTGTGTTGCACTTCCCTATTTCCTTATTATTCACTGAATAGAAGCTCACCTTGACTTTACAGGCTACAAAGGTTACAAGCAAGAAAATGAAACAATTTTTAAGTATGGTGATGGATCCTAGTACCTTGCTGGAGCCTGAAATTAGGGTTTGAATGCATGTCTGTTTCCCTTCCGCCTCTAAAACAAAGTTGGGATAATATAAGGGTTTCCTTGCCTGCTGGGACACAGCCCCCTGAAATGCCGTTAGGATGAAAACACCAGTGTTTGTCAAGAATGCAGAGCAGTAATTTTTTGGGACTCTAGGCCCCAGAAATGTTGTGTTGGTGAAAGGCCCTACGGTCAGTGCTTCCTCCCAAAGAGCAGGTGTGTGACTCACAAGTCCCCACATGGGTCCGGGGGTGCCACGCTGCTCTCCTGTGGCTTGTTCACACCCTGCTCTGAAATCCCAGGAAGTGTGTCTCAGCAGCCTCCAGCATTTGGGCACCCTGGCGGTATGCTGACTCTGTTCCAGGTGGGACACCTTTAGGAGGATTGGCTGAATACTGGGACTGTGGCCTAGCAGGGGGAAGCCTTAGTGAGGCAGGTGGTTGAAGTCTTTTGTACAGAGGACCAGATCATGTAGCATCTCAACTGGCACACAGAGTGAAGGGGGCAGTATTAATCATAAATTAATAATTACACCTGGAAATCAGGTGTGAGCTAGGACTGTCCCACATATACAGAGCTGACACATGCAGGAAGTTATGCTTTCTGTCTGTCATTGGGTACTAGTCACAAGGAGAAAGTTTTCAGTTCAAATGGTAAGGGGCTTTCTAATAGAGAGCCTCCCACAACAGTATGAGGTAGTGGGCACTGAGATATGCAACAGGGTATCTAACACCCACCCGCCAAGATGTTGTGCATAGAAGACACTGACACGCCAGGGAGGCACCATGGGGTGGCCTCCGTGATCTGAGGCACCTACCCTCCTTCGTCCTCTCTATTGCTGAGGTTAGTAGCTCCTTTCCTGTCAATCTGACTCACGCATACATATACATTTGGGTAAAAGTAGAAACATACCAGGACTGAAAGATTAAAGACTTGTTTTTAATAATTAGTACACAAGTGCCTATACACAATGCAAATACCTTTTCATTTAAAATGTGAGCACATTTTGCAATATAGTCTTTTTAAAAAAATATATTTTATTGATTTTTTACAGAGAGGAAGGGAGAGGGATAGAGGGAAACATCGATCAGCTACCTCCTGCACATCACCTACTGGGGATGTGTCTGCAACCAAGGTACATGCCCTTGACCAGAATCAAACCTGGGACCTTTCAGTCTGCAGGTCGACGCTCTACCCATTGAGCCAAACCAGTCAGGGCTGCAATATAGTCTTGACTTAAAATAAAGAACATTCTGTGTATATGTAAACAAACTATGGTCAAAGCAATTTGAAGTGGACCGGAAGCAGCTCTGAATAGCCAGCCTAGGTTAGGTGGATCAAGTTTGGTCAATAAATAAGTACACTTTGGTTATGTAAGATGTTAACATTAGGGGAAGGTTTAAAGGTGGGAGATATAAGGGAATTTTTTGTACTATTTTTGCAACTTGTCTGTAAATCTAAAATTAGTTTGTGCGTTTTTTCCCAAAAGAACTAATAAACCCACAAGTCTTGCCTGATGAACTCCCTTCATCCTCTGAAACTCAGCTCAGGAGGGACTCTCAGACTCCTCATCCTTCCTGTGAGCTCTCAGGTGCTTCGGCAGATCCCCAAGAATATCTACCACCTACCAGTGTGATTTCCTGACTACATGACCATTTCCGCACTTATTCTGAGCTTCTTTTGGACTGGAAACATTTTTTCTTCTCACCTATACTTCCCAACACCACGCACTTTTCAGTATTCCGTACATAGCTCTTAAATGAGTTCATAAATCAATCCAATTCAAACATGTTTTCCTGTTTTACTTTCTTTTGAAAAATTGTGTAAACTATGCATTACATGAAATTTATAATTTTAACCATTTTTATGTGTACAATTCAATGGCTTTGAGTACATTCTGACATTGCATTGTTTTTCTATCATGTTAAATGGCTCGAATTGGCCAGAATTGACTAGAACTGTTAGATCTACTTAACCTGGACCTATGGGACCTGTGACACTCAGAATTAATTTAATCCCACTCACACCAGGTGCCTGCAATCAGAATCTGTTTAATCAAGTGTGGAATTATTTCAACCCATTCGAGCCAGTGAATCAGTGAGAACTGGCTTTGC
Organism: Murina feae; assembly: GCA_004026665.1. Lineage (NCBI taxonomy): Eukaryota > Metazoa > Chordata > Mammalia > Chiroptera > Vespertilionidae > Murina > Murina feae. The sequence goes on from PVJC01000347.1 coordinate 24,061, forward strand.
CCAGGCTCTGGGGCAGTAGTCAGCACTCAAATTTGATTCTCTTCCATTGGCCTAAGCCCTTGGTTTGCCACTTACTTTTTTGTTCACTTCCCTCACTCCCTTTCCCCTTACCCCCCCACCCCCCCATAGTTCTCTGCCCCGTTGCTCTCCTTTCTTCCCATACATGGTACCCATCCCTGGCTTGGCCTGGCTCTGGGGCAGGCAGCTTGCCTTCTATCACTGCCTTCATTGTCCACCCTGTACCTGCACTTTCAAAACAACTCCTGCTGGTGGACTTGGGAGACAGTGATAAACACACAGGTGACTCATATTTAGGGAGACTGCCTGTATCTGGACAACCTCTTCCAATGTTTCAGGCCACCCCACCCCTCTTTGGAGAGGAGGGACACTTCCTCTCTGTCATTCTATTTCCTGTCTCACTAGCCCCACACATCTCTGTTTGAAGGTAAAGAATGTAGTACTGCAGTAGGAGTCAGGAAATGCAGGCTCCTGGTAACGAGCCACCATCTGGCTGTGTAATTTTGGTCATGCCCTCTTTGGGACAATTTCCAAATTAGTAAAAAGAGGGGCTTTGTATACAGATCACAGTTAGGGGTGAGGATGAGGATGATGATGATGTTGTGGCAGTTCTTTTCTTCCCAAAGTATTACCCTGAATAAGACAAGAAGCCATGCTCCTGTCAGGAGTTTCTCTCTCCCCCATGCTGTCAGCCCCAGGTCAAATGTGGAGAACTCTTGTCTTTTCCTCTTGCATCCAGAAGGGGCCCAGTGGGGCCTCTCTTGTGTGTGAAGATGCCCGTGAGTGTGATTGCGCAAGCTCTTTAGCCAGGGCTTCTTCCTTGCTATCCTTAGTCACTGCTTTCTCTGCTCTGATTTACGGAACAATTTTTCTTGCTGGATCCTTGTTTCAACCACAGGCCTATCCTGTTGCAGCCAGGATGGTTGTTCCAAAACCTGAGGATGCCCTGTTCCTCCTGGGCTTCAGTCCTTCCATGACTCCCACAAACCTCAGGATAAGATTCACCTGGAATTCAAGACTTTCCACCATCTGGCCTTCTGGTCTCACTAGTCCTGGCCAGCCACGACCGCTCTCGCCACCTTCTCGTCCTCCTTGCCTCTGCCTAGACTGTCCTCCCATTTAGGGGATAGTACCAATATTGATCCTCCTGGCTCATCCTTGCTAGGGGACTCTCAGGAGTCCCAGGGGTGAATTGGGGCCTGTCCTTCCCGAGGCGGCCGCCAGGGGGCGTCAGGAGCGCCTCCAGATGACAGCAGGAGGCCGCGAATGGGGGAGGGAGGCGGGACGCAGCGAGCGCGGGTCCAGGCTCTCCGGATCGCAAACTCCCCGCCAGAACTTTCCGCGCGCGCCCGAGCCACTAGCCGCCCGCGCAGCCCGACGCGGAACCGGGGCGCAGCGGGAGCCCGTGCTGGGTGGGCGCGGGGCGGCGGCGGGCTCGGGCTGCCCAGCGCCGGGAACCACACTGGGCGAGGTGAGGGAGGCGGCCGACGGCCGCTCCGGGACGTGGACCGCCAGGTGAGCAGAGCTGCCCGCGCCCCGCGCCCCCTGCGCTCCGCCCGCTCGATCCGACCCGGTCCGGCCCCTGCGACCTCTTCTGCCCCCTCTGGACGGCGCTGCGGGCGGCTCTCGGCGGCGCCGGGGCGCAGTGGGTGTGTCCGGAACGCCCGGGGCTGCGTCCGCACGGGGTTCTGGAAGCCCGCAGCGCCTGGTCCGTGCAAAGGACCTCCTTCCCTCTCCTCCCGTCCTGGTGCTTTAGCCGTCCTGCCAGCGCCAGCACGCACCCCGCTGCCCTCCAGCTCTGCAGCTCCAGGGACAGCCCACCTCGGCCGGCCCAGAGTCGGGCCGCGCGCTTTGGGGCCGCCAGCCCGCGCCCCCACCTCAGCCTCGCCTCCCTCCTTCCCCCGCCTGAGAGTTGAGCCAGTCCAGCCTCGGTCGGCGAGCGTCGAGCTGCAGCCGCGGCCCCGGCCACGCCGTTCTCCAGGAAGCCTCAAGCCCGTGTGTGGCCACGCGGAGCCAGTGGGAGTCGGCGTGGACGGCTTTCCCCCGCCAACTCCGGCGCTTCCCCAAGTGCAGCTCACGTACCTTGTCCAGAGCTAGCACACCCTGGGCTTTAGGGAGCTGGGAGTCCATTCTTTTTCAAGAAAGAGCATTAGCCCTAACTTGGGAAGGGTTCTCAGGGCGCCTCAGGCCCCCTTAGCATTTGGAATGTGTGGGTCTGGGGTTTCCTCAGCGGCCCGCACGCACCCCAGCCCCCTTTCTGCCTATTAACTGTGCATCCTTGGATCTCTTCCTGTCTCCGTTGTGACCCCACCGCGCAGTGCTTTTCCCGTTTGCAAATCCTAGACCTGGGGAGCTGAGTGATCATGAGATGCCTGTTGGAATTTGGAGTAAGAGAAATAGAGGCCCAAGAGAAGTCCTCAGAATTATCTTGTCAGCAGTCCCCTCTACTAATCCAGGCACAGAATAGTGTAAGGATTTTCAAAACTGCACGCCTCTTGCAGCTTGCAGAACTTGTACATGCCTTCTACTTCCTTGACAGAGGTGAGGAAGTGGTTGGGATAATAGGATCTTACTGGGTCTCAATATATGAAGAAGCAAACATTTTAAACACGATTTAAATACAGCACTCCTCAATTCCTATACATTTCTGTCGGCACCATAGTTGGATTCCTCTAGAAAACAAAATCCTCACCCTGGAATTAACGCGAGGAAGCAGACGGGAGTCCTGGGACTTTCCTATAGACCTTCGCAGGGCTAGCACAGGGGTTTCCCAGAGGTTGGGCGCCGGAAGGGAGAGTGGGTGATCAGGATACTGGAGTGCTCACTGAATGAACAGTGCATCCCGCTGGACTTCCGCGGGGAGGGCTGTGGGCTCCTCCATGCCCAGCACTGAACAGGACACCAAGTGGGTCTTAACTTTATCTCAGTTTCCCCTGCCATGAAGAGATGTTTCTAAATGGCTGCTAGGAAAAAAAAAAAAATAAAATACAAACCAGAGTTGGGGAGTAAGGTCAGGGTTAGAAATGGGGATTTGGAAGTGTTGTGGATTTTGTTTTTTGTTTTGTCGGGAAATGGTTGTAATTGCACTCCGTTATCCTAGAGAGCGGCCAGGTATCACCCCTCTCCTTCTCGACCCCCCACATTTTTCTCCCACTTGTCTCCCAGTTGTCCAGGAGCCTTAATATTTGAGTGTTCCAGCCCTAACCGGTTTGGTTCAGTGGATAGAGCATCGGCCTGCGGACTGAGGGGTCCCAGGTCAAGGGCATGTACCTTGGTTGCAGGCACAACCCCAGTAGGGGGTGTGCAGGAGGCAGCTGATCGATGTTTCTCTCTCATCAATGTTTCTAACTCTCTGTCCCTCTCCCTTCCTTTCTGTAAAAAATATCAATAAAATATATTAAAAAAAATATTTGAGTGGTCAGACTATCCCCCCACATTTAAAGCTCATTCATTACCAAGTCCCTTCTACATTCTTTTGTGATGTCTCAGAAAATTATTTTTCTGTCTCCATTCCCTTTGCCCCCACTTATGTCCAAATTACAGTGGTAATCTCCTCTCTTGACTCCTGGCCATGAGTCTTTTTTTCATTTTAATCCATCTTCTTTTATGTTGACAGATTAATATTCCTAAAATTCTGATATCACCACATCATTCCCCTCAAGAAATCAAAATCAGTTCCCTCCCCATATTCATTTCTGTTTAATTTGTCTACAGCAGATATTCTGAGTATCTGCTGTGCCAGGGACTGTTACTATATGCTGGGGCTTCAGGACGAACAAGACAATATCCTTGCCCTCAGTTTGTTGACAGGCTAGCAGATGATTAATGGCCACCTGGGAGAGAAAGAGACATAAAGAAATAATCACAAAACAATGCAGAATATTGGGGGCGTGCAAACCATCAAGGAGGCACAGATGAGGGAGACTGTTTTTCTGCACGAGAAGAGCTAGGAAAGATATAGCTGGGTTTTGAAGCATGAGGAAGATTCCGAGGAGATGGAAAAGGCCGGAAGGAGGAGGGATGCCGGTTAGGGGGAAGAGCTTGAGCAAAGCCCTGGCGATATGAAAGTACTTTTATGGACAGCTTGAACCAAGGTCTTAATTGGGGCATTTAAAACTGGCTTAATTTCCAGTCGGCTTTATTGATCCAAGAGCACCCCAATTCTTTCTTGCCTGAAACCCTTCACTCCTTTTACCCATTTTCTTTATTGTGTCTCAGAAATTCAGATGTCTTCTCTACTAATCCAGACCCTGCCAGGAAGTGAATCCCAGCCTTCTTGCCCGCTCCCTCCTCCCAGAATCCCCTCTGCACTCTCCTGCATTATTTGCACTGACTCTATATTCAGCCTGGACATGTCCTAATGGGCGAGCCCCATCTTCCCAGACACCCTGAAGCTTCTGCAAGCAGTACCGTGGTCTCTCCTTGGGCCTCTCCAAGGGGGTATCACATCACCAGCACAGCAAACTCGACACTGTGACTTGACTGGGTTTGACCTGCCATCTCACTTTTCCCATCTTTTTTCTCCTTTCTCCACACTTCCTCCCTTTTATCTTTCCTTGTGTGTGTGTGTATGTGTGTATGCAGAATTGTGATGTTTATGTATGTGTGGATATAAAGGTTGCATGAGTATATGTTGGCTATGTTCTCTGTGAAAATAATGGATTAGAAAAGTTTTGTCAAGACTTAATGTGTGACACAGGCTGAGGCTGGGTATGGGGGGCTTCCGTGGGAGGCTCTGGCTGTACCTCTTCTGACTCTTGCTCCCTCACCTCCTGGGCCTGTTTTGCGTACTCTTCATTCCCCAAGTCACCAAAATTGTCTTCTGTGGTTTCTGGAGCCTCACTGGCCTGATGAACGCATTCAGGTTATGTGCAATGAGCAGAGGCGTGTGCTATGCTTGGTGCTTTAGTCTCCCCAGAAACCTATGATGGAGACATTAGCATTCATATTTTATAAGGATATGAATGCTCATGTCCAGTTACTTGCCTAACATCAACAACTCAGGTTTTGAACCTAAATCTTAGAACCCTGGTCTCTGAGTCTGGTGCTTTTTCCAGTATATCATTCTTTCCTGAACGCGTTGTCTTCACATCTGAATCAGTTAGGATTTGGCGGGGGAGGGGGTGGGAGACAAAAACTAAACAGATTCCAGGATGGAGGCAGGGCCTAGGAGTTGGCATGTTTAAGACTGTCTCAGTGGTTCTTCTGCAGGTTCAGGTTGAGGACCGTTGCCCTGGGCTGCCTCTACAATGAGGAGCTAGTGTCAGGCAGTCAGTTCGTAAGTCACTTTCCCCAGGTAGCATGTTCCTTTTTAACAGGGACCTTTGATAAAGGGAGGGAGCAAGGGCGCATGGTGGCCTGGGCCAGGTGGAGAGCCCTCTTTTGGTTAACGAGGTCTTCTGTGCAGCCCTGCAAGCACACTCCCCACACCCGGCCCGCCTCCATCAGGCTCACTGGGAATTTATTCCTGGGCTTGAGCAAGTGCTGAGGGAGAAGGATCAGGGTGGCTTTTTGGGGAGCCCCAACTTTCCTGGGGCTAGAAATGGGCTAGAACTCCTTAAACAGGGCCTACCACACCTTACTAGCCATGCCCTCCAGATATGGTGAGTGGCACTAGGATGGGGTCTGGTGATTGACAGGTATCCTTCATTCCAGAGGCCTTTATTTTGCCTCTCTCCAATCGCCAGCCTCAGTTTCCCCAACTGTAACAAAGGAATGGACAAAGCCCGGAGGGCATGTAGGGACCAGTGCTCGGCATGCAGAGCATTAGGCAAATGCCCGGAGGATGGTAGGTGCTCAGTGTCCGTTCTGGCCCCGTTTGTCTTATCTACTCTGTGCCTGGTCAGTGCATGGCAGGATCTTGGTGCTCAGTATCTGTGCTGTAGAAAAATATATAATCTTAGGCCCCCTCAGGTCCAGAGTTTTTGTGTCTAAAGGGCTGACTGTTGCAACCTTATATGGAAACCCAGCAAATGAACAACCCTAGCTGTGCAGTAATAATAATAAAGAATTCTCCATTCAACATCCTCTCCTCTCTCCAGTTTTTCTTCAGATTCCTCCAAGAATTTAAGAAGCAAGTAGGCAGCAGTTTTCTTTATTAATGGTTAGTTGTCCTGGGACAATGGTCTCTTTCTACCTATGTCTTCTTTTTACCTAATCTTTCAACTACCTGTACAATGCATAGTGCCTTCTGATGTGCCATGCTGAAACTGATTGCTTAGTGGTAGCCTGGTGGTGTTGCTACATGGTCCAGATGATAGAGAGCCAGGCTTGCACTGTGGTACCTTGTCCCAAAAGGGTGGCACTGGGAGGCCCAGGATCTGCACTGGGCAGGGGCGGTGCCTGCCCCACCCTCCCAGGCAGCTGGCTGGCTGCCTGAGGGCTGGCCAGTATCGAGGACCCAAGTAATGAGTGATGAATGGGCGCCCCATCTCATCTCCTGCCAGGGGAAATGAAGGGCCGGCGTGGGGCCGGCTAGTCTTGACCTGTTCCAGGTGGGCTTGGAATGCACCCAGCTCAGGATGGGGATTAAGGTTTGAAAGACAAGGAGGAAATGAGATGGTTAACCCTTTAGGCCATGGCCCTGGGAGCCCAGCAGGGAAATGGCTAGGGGATTGTGTGCAGGCTTCTGATGGAGGGGAGCCTGGCCTTGAGTTACCGCACGGATGCAGCCACAGGACGGATTGGCTGGAGTGGGTGACAAACCCTGTCTTGAACTTAACCATTTTTCTTGGAAGCTCAGTCAAGAGAGATGAATTTCTTATGAAAATGGGTACACAGACTGCTGGGAGGCTCTTCTACCTGCTTTGATCATATCAGCAAGTTACAAATTTATAGTTGCCAAACAGCCTTTTCCTGAAACGCAGAGCCTCTGACCAGCTGTCATTTCCAGGAAGATAAAAGAGGGATTCTGGCACTCTTTCCTGTCGACAGCAGCCCCGTGATTCTGAGGCCAAAGCCTGACTTCAGTCCTTGGCTCCACCCGTGCTGTGTGTCACCAAACAGTCTCCTTAACCTCTTGTGCTGCAGTTTCCCGGCCTGTGAAATGGGTGTGATTCATGACAGTGTAAATGCTTAAAACGGTCCCTGGCAATGGAAGTGGCAGGTGAATGTGAGCTGTCGTTTTCCCACTTACGAACCTAAGATCTGAGACCAGATCTCTGGGAAGGCTCTAAGCAGCTTCTCCTCCCCCTTCTAAGACTTGCTTAGGGTGAACTGACAACTACTCTTTGATTGATCTTGCTTGTTTGACCCCTGACCCTCACATGCCTGGAATTCTGTTACCTTTCCCACCTCCCTTTGCTGCTGGCTCCCTGGCCTCTAGCTGCCCTTTTATTACTGCCTGCCCCTTCCCCTGGCCTCCGTGCCTGGGGGCCAGATCTGGTGGATGACGCCTGCCTGGGCCTCTGTGGCACTGCCACCTGCACATCAGCTCTGCCTTCCTGTGCCCTGACAGCCCCAGTGAAGTGGCTGAGGGCAGAGAGGTCAGCTGTCTTGAGAGCCAAACTGGGAGTGTGGAGACAGCCCTTCCTACAATACAGCTCATAACAACATTGTAGGTGGGGGCTGGGGGTTGTTTAAAAAGAAAATAAAGTCTTTGCTTTAGTTTTTTTAGTATTATAAAGATACTGCTGACATGTGCTTCACTTTTAACTGTGTAAACTTTTTTTAAAAACAAAATGTATTATTTGAGAAAGCGGATTTTTAAAAAGTTTTTAAAAATTGGATGTGAATTGAAGCCCTGTTTCCTTTTCTGGTTTCTCTGAGTGCTCTTTGCCTCATCCTTGCTTGAAGCTAATAATAGTAACGCTATCAGAGGTTGAGAGGAGGTCAGACTCACAGGAAGGCCCGCTGAGACGCCTGAGGGAGTTTATTGCTGCTCACAGGTGAGCCTGGAGGCAGAGCCATGTCTGTCGGGTTTTTTTTTTAAATATATTTTATTGATTTTTACAGAGAGGAAGGGAGAGGGATAGAGAGTTAGAAACATCGATGAGAGAGAAACATCCATCAGCTGCCTCCTGCACACCCCCTACTGGGGATGTCCCCGCAACCAAGGTACATGCCCCAGACTGGAATCGAACCTGCGAGCCTTGAGTCTGCAGGCTGACGCTCTATCCACTGAGCCACACCGGTTAGGGCATGGGCTGTCGGTTTTGAAGACTCACTGTAGGGTGTGCTCTGACATTCAGCCTCTAGCTCCTCTTCAAGTCTTTTCCAGAGCAGACAGGTACCCAGGCCCAGCTTGACTTCAGTGATGTTTCAGTCAAGACCCAGGATTTCATTCTGCTTGATGTTCAAAGGATCTTTTGGCCGGCTCAGGGGAGGAGACACTTCCTGTCAGGTCCTGCATTAATCCTCTCAGCAATCCCTGTGAGCTAGACATTCCTATTCCTATTTTACAGCCTGGAAACCCGAGGTTCAGGGAGGTTAAGGACACTGCACAGGCTCACGCAGCAAGTTGATGTCAGAGTTTGGTTTGAATTCCACTTCATCTGACTCCAAAACATGTGCTACGTGGGAACCAATGCGCCAGTCAGTGCCTCCGTCTAATTGTAATCCACTGGAAAGTGCCATTGCAGTTCACCATTTTAAAGTGTATAATTTAGTGGTTTTTAGTTTATTCAGGAAGTTGTGCAACCATCGGCATTATCTAGTTCCAGAATATTTTCATCACCTCAGAAAGAAATCCAGAACCCATTAGCAGTCACTCCCCACTCCTCCCTCATCCAGTCCCCAGAAACCACTAATCTACTTTCTGTCTCTATGGATTCTGGGCATTTCATGTAAATGGAATCATACAATATGAGATTTTTGGTGACTGGCCACATGTTTTCTTCTTTCACTAAGAAAAGCACTCTCAAGGTTTGTCCATGGTGAAGCATGAATCAGTACTCCATTCCTTTTGATCGTTGTGTCACCACCTTCCACTTTTAAATTAAAAGGTAAGGCTGACTGTTCTGCTTAGAGAAGGGGTAGAGTTACTGTCTCAGAATAGATGGGGCTCAGGAGGTGCCCAGTGTGTACAGTGGGCAGATGTGAAAATGGGGGCAGGTGCAATGAGTGCCCTGCCCGCGTGTGCAGGTGGGTTCCGGGGGCTGGCGGGTGCCCAGGTCTGGAGTAGCAGGGCGGCCCAGCCTCTTCCCTCTGGGCACCCTGTTGGGCTGCCTTGGGCTCGTGCCATTGGTACAGCTATGGGGCTCCATCCTGGGGAGGTGGTTTTGTGCATTTTTAAATACTTCTGTTAATGCATCGTACTGTTTCTGGGCAAAAAGTAGAATACTCTTAAGGTATTTGATAGAAAGACTGCATGCTTTGTAATTCCACAACTGTGTTAATTTTTTAATTTGAGTTTTACTGTAAATGTAACTTTACCGAACCATCCTCCATCCCTTTCTCCATCTCCCCCTTTTCCTCCCCTTCCTCCTCCTCTTCTTTCTTCTTCTGCCCTTCCTCCCCACCTCGCATCAATGCATAGTGTACTAACAGCTTACACCCTCTGTCTTCTCCTTGAAACTTGCCTATATGTTAATTTGAGCATGTGCGCATTTGTCTTTTTCCACATAGTACTGGTATGATTTTGTGTAAACATTTCCCACTCTTGACCTGGTCAGGGTTCCCATTTTTAAGCATAATGACGATTTCCATAATTTTCTTCCATCATAGGTTTCCTACTCACTGTTAGCAATCCAGTTATTTCTAGTTTTTCCCAGATCAAAAAATTAGTGCTACTAAAATGAATGTTCAATTTGCGGTAGTTTGTTGTTTTTTTCTGATCTCACATTCGGTTTTAAAAACTCAGTTCTTGGCCGTGCAATTACCAGGTCAAAAGCAGGAGTCTCTCTGTTAACACTAATGGTGCTCAGGAACTCAGCAGGAAGATGCACTGGGAGCCCAGGTGAGCGGCCCCAGAAACAGAATGGGTGCTTGTTTTCAGCCTCCACTTTCTTTTCCTCAGTAGGTACTGTTCTTCCCTCAGGCTCACACTGAGGAACTCAGCACCTTTCCTAGCAAGAGATGTAGGAGGTGCTGTGAGGTGGGGCCTTTCTTAGTTCCATACAAGGAAATTATGTCAGTGTTCATGCAGTACGTGCTCTTTTGTGACTGGCTTCTTTCACTAAGTCTTGGCAACTTCTGAGATCGTGCCTATATGCTCTGTATGGGCACACTGTGCATTTATTCTCTTTTGCATCCAATACTTATGGGCCTCTACTGGGCATCAGGTGCCCTGCTTTGTGAATTCCAGTCCTGACTCTGCCATGTATTATTGCCTGTGTGGCTAGAACAGCTACTGCATTGAGCTTGTTTTCTCGTTTGTGTAATGAACTGTGCAAAGGAGGAGTCAGGGAAGGAGTTAGAGAAGACAGCATATGTATAGTGTCATTCCTACAATGAAACAAAGCACCTACTATGTGCCTTAAGGAGTACTGAAAGGTCCACCCAGCTTAAAAATAAGGAGGATGGTGTTTCTGCCTGGGGGGAAGGGGGGCTTAGAGGGGCAGGCTTAGAGGTGCAGGCAGAGAGGATGATCAATGAATGTGATTAATATTATGCAGTAATGGCATCAGACTGAGATTGATGGGAATTCAGAGATACTTGAGCTATCCCCCCAATCTTTTTTTTTAAATCCTCATCCAAGGATATTTTCCCATTGATTATTATTATTTTTTTTTTTTAGAGAGAGGGAAAGATAGAGAGAAATATTGATGTGAGAGAGACACATTGATTGGTTGCCTCCTGCACACAACCCAACCAGGGCCGGGGCTGGGAAGGAGCCCGCAACTGAGGTACATGCCCTGGACTGGAAATGAACCTGGACCGATGCTCTATCTATTGAGCCAAACTGACTAGGGCCATCCCCCACCCTTAATAGAGGAAAACAAACGTCAAGGAGAGAAAGGAAGGAGAAGGCTGTTATGTTTTAAGGGAGAGCTGCATTCTTGAAGACCTCACAGGATTCAGATCTCTCATTACCCAGATTCCAGACTATCCCCCACCCCCTGTAGAATAAATGTAAAGAGGGAGCACTTGTGCTTGATACGTTCTCAGAATGTGTCAGAGTTTTGCCTTAATGCTGCTTTTCACATTGTGGGTGATAGCGCTAACATTGCACAGTGGGTTTGCTCATAAATTGCCTACTTGGTATCTCATGACGGTTAGTTGGCTTGCTCAGTAGCCAAGTTGGTTGTTGTTGCTGCTGCACTATCATCTCAGTGAGATTTAGTCTGGTATCATCATTGGACAGACTGTCTAGATCAGGAATTGGCAGGCTTGTTTTGTGAAGGGCCAGAGAGTAAGTATTTTGGCTTTTGTGCTGTATGGGCATTGTTGTAACTAATCAACTCTGTCTTTTGAGCACAAAAGCACCATAGACAGTACATAAGTGATGGGCTGTATTCTAGCAAAATTTTATTTATATTTTATTTATGGACACTGCAATTTGAATTTAATATAATTTTTGCATCATAAAATAGTTTTTGTCTTTCGATATTCATTCAACCATTTGAAAATGTAATAAAAACAGGCAGTGGGGTAGGTTTGGCCCGTTGGCCACGATTTGCTGATCCCTGGTCTAGATGACTATAATATTTGAAAATTGTTTTAAATTGTAAAAAGAGTGAACATTAAAATACCCCAATAATCAACAAAATCACTCATAGCTATAAGTACCAGAGTTCATAGAACATAGCTTACTTCACAAGTTCTATCAAAAGATTATGGGTATTTCTCAGCCTGTATGATAACCAACGTAAGCAGTTATCTCAACACAATTTGTAATTCATTAAAGGGTAGTTTTAATGAATTTAACAACTTAAATCACATTATTTAGAAATTTGGGCATCAAGTGACTATTAAATTTCACAATTTCAATTGTATTCCATAAGACTGTGTATTATTTCATACCATCCTGGAGTCTAACAACTCTGCCTGACTCTCAGCAGACGGATGGCCTGCGGTAGGGGTTTGGAACTTGACTCTGGCTGACTGGAATTCTTATTGTAAAAGCCAGGGGAGGGCATGGGAGGGACACCAAGGCTTGTGTCTGGCACTGGTACATGTAGGATGAATGTTTGTTCTTTTACTCCCCACCCAAAAACTCTGTGTATTGGGTCAGCTCCAAAACAAGCTGTGCCTCTTTGAAATTGTTACTTTGGTTCTTTCCACGTGGCCTAAAGTCAGTAACCTTTTAAAATGGAAACAAAACAAAGGCTGTTTCCTCTCCTGGGTCACCAGCTTTCCCTTGGGGAGAATGAGCAGTGCTGTGCTGAGACCAACAGCCAGGGCGGCCAGGCAAGAGGCCAGGCCTGCACCTCCAGCGGTGTGCAGACCCAGCTCTCCAGCCAGGAGGGGTAGCTTGGCCTCAGGCTGCCCTGAGTTCCGCAGTTCCTGGTGGATCTTCGCGTCAGGGATTCCAACGGCAGGAAAGCCAGGAATCTCTCCAGATGGAAGACCACCAGCCCCGAAGGTGACTGTGATGCTGTAGTTCTTGGCTCACATGTGTGTTTTTTCTGTGTGTGTTGAATGAAAGGCCTGTCTTGAGTATTCTTGTGTTTGTGTTGTTTAGGGGATGATGGTGCATAACCTTGTGTGCTTTCTGGCCTTGTGATGTGAAAGGAGGCAGCCATTAGCCTTTGGCTAGTTAGATTTTTTGTTATCGTATTGGGTTGGGAGCTGGCTTCTCCTGTGCTTTAGAACCTCTTTGGTTCATAGACAAGTGGTCCTGAAGCCATGGTTATGGGCATTGAGTTATGACTTTGCCACTAACTTGCCACTTGACCTGCAGCAATCTATTCTTCATCTCTGGAGTCATAATTCTTCATTTCTAAATGAATGCTGATAGCCCAGCCCATTTCTAAGATCCTGTTTCTCTGTTAGATATGTGGGAAGCCTGAATTTTTACTCCCACAGCATCACTGAGACATCCCTCCTCTCCCCACTGGGAGTGGAGATGCCTATGGAGAGTCAGGACTCTTACCACCACCCAGCAAGGCCGTGTATCCCCATCCAGGCCCCTTCTCTCCATCCCCACCCACACCAGTGGTGCCATAGGCACAGTAATGAGGTACTCCTATCTCTCCCAGCCAAGGAAAGTATTAATGCAGACCACTTTGAGCTGGAACTCTCACCCCTGCTCAACAGTAATGATGGTTTCCCTTACCCTTTGGTGCCAATGGAGGCCAAGTGGGACTCTGTACTTCTATCCCTACCAGGTCATAATGAGGTGGGGCCCACCTCCCCCTGCTGGAGCATTGTCAGGTTTAAGGCAAACCTAGAGCCTCAACATTTGACGTAACATGTTCAGGTTTTAATTGAAAATCATGCATCATACTAAGAACCAGGAAGATCTCAACCTGAATGAAAAGAGACTACCAGCTGATGCCAACACTGAGAAGACAGAATGTGAAAACTATCTGACAAAAATTTTGAAGCAGCATCATAACAATGCTGCAATGAGTTATATTCATGCTTAAAAAATGAGAAAAAAAGAAAGTCTCAGCAAAGAAATAGAAGATAAAAAGAAGAACCAAATGAAAATTTTAGAACTGAATAAAATAGTAACTGAAATAAAATCTCACTGGATGATCTAAACAGGAGAATGGAAATAACAAAGGAAAGAATCAGTGATTTTGAACATCTATAGTAATAAAAGGGTAATATGCTAATTAGACTGGATATCCTTCCTGACAAAGCCGGGGTCGGAGGGAAGCCTGGGTCCTGGGTGCCAGAGGGAAGCCGGTAATGGCAGCCAGGGGAAGGAAGGCCTGTTCTTGTATAACAATAAAAACTACCCAATCTGAACAACAGAGAGAAAATAGACTGGGGGAAGAAAAAAGAACAGGACCCCGGGGACCTGTAGGGTTGTAACAAAATGTAATGTGTATTTGAAATCTTAAGGGAGAAGAAAGAGGGTGGGACTGAAAAAAAGCAATCAATGAAATAATTGTTGAAAACTTCCCAAAGTTAGGATAAGACACAAACCTACAGATTCAAGAAGCTTAGTAAATTCCAAAGAGGATACATCATAGTCAAACTTCAGAAATAGTTCTGAAAAAGAAGACCGAAATAGGGGGAATCAGTCTACTCAGTTTTAAGACTTACAGAGCTACGGTAATCAAGACTATGTGGTTCTGGCAGAGGAATTGGCACATAGATCAGTGGAACAGAATAGAGAAACCAGAAATATGTCCCTCTGATTTTTGACAGAGGTGGATAGGAAAATCAGAGAAACACTAACTGTAATTATCTGAATGATGATTTAGATGAGGCTGGTAGAAATGGAGGGAGAGGAAAGACTTTTCTGAGAGATACTGCAAATGAAGAGTTGAGTGTTGGCAAAAGACTATGAACCTAGGGCACAGGGAAGGGGGAATCACAGGAGCCCAGGTAAGTGTTGAGCTTTAGTCACTGGAAGGATAGTGATGCCACCACCAAAGTAGGAAACCTCAACAAGTGGAGAACTTGATGTGGAGCTGGTAACTCATCCTGTTATTATTCATCTTGGATGGGCCATCAGCAGGAGATGATACAGGAAAGCAGTTTGAATGAGAGGATAGTCTTGAGATGTTGGTTTCATGAAATAATAATAGGAGAGAGGCTTGGTTATTATTGACATTTTTCTAATCCTGTGTTAGAATACCAACCAGGATACCAACTAGGCAGACAGAAGAGACAGGAAGAGAACAGATTTTCATGGCCATTGACAATGGGGTTCAAGAAAAAGGATATGGTAACAGGTTTATTCTTACTAAATCTTTTATTGTTCCCCTTGACTTCTGGGTGACCTTTGACCCTAATGACTTGCCTCTCTTGATTTCCTTGAAAATGTTTCCTAATTCATAAGATGGCTGTCTGTTTCACATTATTATAATCTGTTAATCACTGCACCTGATTTCAGTTTTACCTAATACAAGCCCACACAGAATTGTGTCAAGGAAGTAAGACTAATTTACTAGATTTCTGCTTTCTTCTGTAAGGATATATGGAGCCTTTCGGCATACCCTGCACAGCAGTGATTGCTACAAATCATTGACAAGATTTCTGTTGCTTAAAAAAATAATGACATAACTCAAATGTCAATGCAGATTGGAGCAGGAAAAGCAAATCCTTTCCCTCGATGCTCAGAAGCACCAAGGGCAGCATGTGTGGCGGGCTGATTTATGTGTCTGTGGCACACTGAGCTGGGAGACATTCTGGACTGCAAGTGCATGGGGAGACTGAGAAAATATCCTGGATTCCAGGCCAAAGCCAACCAGGAGTGAACAGGCCAAGCACAACCTCATGCACAGCATCTCTCCTGGTTAGGGCAGTGTGTCAGGAGACCTGCGGGACCTTCATTATAGTGCCGTGACACCATGGCTCCAGTGATCGGTGGGCTTGGGTTCAGATCATGTGGCTTCCACTTACTAACTCTGTGATATTCAGGCATATTGCTTCACTGCTTGCAGCCTCAATTTCCTTTTCTGTAAAATGGGGAAGTCAATAGCATCTACCTCCTATTGTCTTGAGAATCAATTACAATAATGTTTGAAAAATGTTTGGCATAGCCTGTCACATATTATACATGGAATCAATTATTAAAATCCCTAGTCCTATCTTTGCCTTTAATCAGTTGCAAAATCTTTCAACACTTATTTTATTTCATTGAGTATCATTTATTCACCTGTAAATTATGAATACAAAATAATGAAATTGGAGAGTTGGGTGAGAATCTCCCAGTTTTTTTGTGCTTTGCAATTCTGTGATGTTAATCTGAAAAGTCATAAAGAAAATAACTAACATATCAAAGACATGAAATAA
Source organism: Murina feae (assembly GCA_004026665.1). Taxonomy (NCBI): domain Eukaryota; kingdom Metazoa; phylum Chordata; class Mammalia; order Chiroptera; family Vespertilionidae; genus Murina; species Murina feae. The sequence continues at coordinate 39,874 of PVJC01000347.1, forward strand.
AAACTTATTTACATAAAAATTATAAACAAAATTAAAAGGTAAAAATTAACCTGAAAAAAAGTCTCAGACAAAAGAAGGGTTAATATCCTTAATATTAGAAAGAGCTCTTAAACATAACATTATAAACACTACAGAAACATTGGTAAAGAAGTTGTAAGAAGAGACAGTAACTTGGCTAGTAAAAAGGAAAATTTGTTCCACTTTACTAATAATCAAAAGGGTACATTGACTTCCTTTTTCCCCCCTATTACAACAATACATTGAATGCCCACCCTGTACCAGGAGGTGTTCACCAAAGTTTTCCTCCTGGGAATACAGGCAGAGCACATTTTCCACTTTCTTGCAGTTAGATATGTCTGTCTGACTAAGCTGGGTAATGGAACACAGGTGGTAGCAATGAAGCTGCTAGCTCAATCTGCCACAATTTCTCTTTTCTCTTGTTTGTTCATTGATGGGGAAAAAACCAGCCAGGGATTCTGAGGCCCAAGACTATGATGAAAAGAGACTTGGTCCCTGGATGCCTGTATGACTGTGTGGAGCAGAATGGCCCTGCCAACCAACTTTAGACATTCAATTGAACAAAAAACTTTTTGCTGTGTTAAGCCATTGAAATTCTGGGATGGTTTGTTGGAGCACTTGGCCTACCCTTACTAAGTATCAAATTAGGAAGGATTTTATAATGCTAACACTGTTGGCAAATGTGTCTATTTTATCCACTACATGTGGGATTTTAGGTGGATTCGCTCTTTGAAAAAACCCATATGTATGAAGGACATTAAATAGTCGTACCTTTTGGCTTAGTGATTTTAGTTTTTGTAACCTATCCTAAGGAACTAAGTGGAGGAACATATAAAGAATTTTATACAATGCTATTCATCACAGATTCCAACAATAAGGGAATTTATTAAGTATATTATCTGGTTTCCATAGGACGAACTGTTATTAAAAATGTTTATGAATATTACTAATGAGTTGTTGATGTTTTAAAGTGAAAAACAGAATGCAAAACTGTATATGTGATTTTGTTTATGTAGACATATATGTAAAACATGCAGATAAAATGTGTAAATATTCTGTATAAAATAAAGACCAGAAGGCAGAACACCAGAAGGTTTCGTAGTGCTTAATTTGGATTGTGACATTATGAGTAAAAATAGCTTTCCTATTTATCTTTCTACAGTTTTCAGAATTTTCTCAATATACATGTATAATTTTGTAACAAATTATTTTCCTAAAAGAACACCACATTAGCTCTGTTTCACCTAGCCCTGACGTCTCACCTAGACCTATTTTGTAGATGAATGTGCTACTTACTCTCTATGAGGCTATTCTTCTAGTGTTAGTGCACTTGAAACACTCTCCTTTCCTAACACACTATGTGTGTGTGTGTGTGTGTTCATGAGTGTTGCACACAGATGTACTCAGGTGCTTGCCAGAGTGGTAGTAAACCATTGTAGGTGGCAGGACCCAGGCCTTGTGTCAGAAGAAACGGAAGGTAGACCAGAAAGGAGGGTAGCTTAGCCTGAGCCAAAGTTGCCGTCAGTGCCATGGCCACCTGCCTCTGACCAAAGTGGTTGTCGAGTTTGGGGATGAGATGGATCATCATCTTGGAGAGGCTTTGGTGGCATGTCAGAAAATCTGTGGTTCCCATGCTGTGTTGTCTAATCATGTTGCCTTTGATAACTATAGCCCAGGGGTTACTAACTGCTTGTGGCAGAGGATGCTGGAGAGAGGTTGAATCTGAGTGGGAGGAAGGCGGAAGGCGTGAGTGTGTCTCTGAACAGCTTTGATTCCTAGGTAGAGAGACCTGCATCCCATCGAAGCTGTTTCTTTGTTTGTGTGTGTCTCCAGCAGAGAATGACCTTAATGATGTTAACTTCAGAAACAGTTAGCAGTTACTTACACAGAAGAGTAAAACACCTGTTCAAATCCTGGGCTTCGCTGCACTAACCCCTTGACAACACAGCACACTCAGCTTTAAGAGAAGGCCCTCCAAGTGAGATGAATGTCAGTTCTGTCTGTCATCATAGAATGCTCACAGCGCTGCCCTCGGCAGCAGGAACATAAGAAATGAGGCTTTGAAGAGAGTCTTTACTCATTTGTAATCCCATGTTACGTGGAGGAAAGACAAGCATAAATCATCATGATACACAATTGCTAAATTGGAATTCTCCATATGAGACTTACACAGAAGTACAGAAATTCAACCAAGTTTATCAAATGCTGTAAATCAATGACTAAGTACTATTGGTGAAGAGACAGTGCTCTTACTCCAATGCATGTCTCCCTTTGATCAACAGAATCATGTCTCTTGAAATGGAAAAGAAACTGTGCAGAAGCAGGAACAACTGGCTCATTTATTTTAAATGTCTTACTTGCCTGATACTTCTGCCCTTGAAGGTTTTCCTTCATTACCTGGGAAATGCCTTTTAGAACTGAAAACAAATATAAATTCCAGCAATGTTAATGACCATGGAAATGATGCAATTTGTGTTGAAATCCTTAACTAATCTGTGCTGATTAACTAATTTCTCCAGGTAAGAAAGAAGTCAGGTGTTCCTTTAATGAGTAACAAAAGCCACTGTAATGTGTGAGCTTGAAAGTATGGGGAATTTTAATAGAACTCCTCAACATTTTTTCTTAATTCAGACTCTGTAGGTGTTCATGTTGCTGTGGGCAAACGAACGAGTTTATGGTGTGGAGTTTCAATGGGAAGAAATAAACTCTGTGGCTGAGTTTAAGTGTGACCCGGAAATAGGGATGGGCTCTTCATGGGGGTTCAGCAAAGACACAGAGCAGAGGGAGTGTTTGGCTGGCTTTGGCCTAAGGCCCAGCAGGAGGAGGCTGGAAATGTGACCAGCCCAAGGCTCCTATGTCAGCTTCCCCAGCTTCCCCAGTGCCCTGCTACCTGGGGCAGAATTTCCTGAAAGGGCTATGGCAAGTGATTCCAGCCACCAGAGGGCTCCTGTTGGACCTTCTCTGGAGGCAGCACACATCTGAGGTGGCTTAGCATGTCCTACACCTGGTCCTCGGGCAGATGGAAGACATGCTAAGGCTGTAGACATCGCTGAATCAGCAATAGCAGACAGAGAATAATCAGACATGGACTTTGCTTTCTAAGAAGTTAAAGTACTAGAGACATATGCCATTCATCCTTTAGTCATTCCTCCATCCGTCTATCCATGCATTAACTCATCAGACTTTCACTGCATGGCCACCTGCTCCAGGCACAGTTGAGGAACGGTGTAGAGATGAGAAGACATAGCCCTTGTCTTGAGAAGCTTCCTGTCCAGTTAGGGACAAGCATACACACAGCATGTTTGGTTCTGTTGAAAGAGAAGGTGCTTCCTTTTCTTTTAAGCTTCTAGACCCTGCCCTGTCCCTCCATTGTTGGATGCACATTTGCTCATGACAGTGTTCATGATGACTATTTAAAGGGTATCCCTCCCTCTGTTCTCCCTGCTCTGGATAATCATTTCGTTTTAAGTGGGGCGTATCTTCAAGAAATAAGAACACCTCTTTTTCTGCCTTTTGCTTTCTCTGCCTGCTCTTCTTGGCAGCCTTCTTCCTTCTCCAGCCAAAGTCCTTTCTCCAGATCCCTCACGTCTTCTCAGTGGAGGAGGGCAAGAGACACTCTGCATGCACATCCTTCTCCATGGAACCCACCTCAGGACAGTGCAGGACAGCCTTCCCCTGTGTTCCACTTTCCAGCTTACTCCTCTTCGGCTAACTGGGTGATGATGGCTGCTTGGTCCTCTACTCTCTCTTATTCATTCACACTGTGCTCTCTCTTCACTAGAGAGTTTGTTCATTCACAAAATACACGACTATCTCATTTTTTTAAAAAAAATATTTTTATTGATCTCAGAGAGAAAGGCAGAGGGGGAGAGAAATAGAAACATCAATGATGAGAGAGAATCATAGATTGGCTGCCTCCTGCACACCCTCAGTGGAGATCAAGCCCGCAACCAGGGCATGTGCCCTGATCTGGAATTCATCCATGACATCCTGGTTCATAGGTCGATGTTAAACCACTGAGCCATGCCAGCCGGGCCCTTGTTTTCTTTTGAAGGTTTTAGAAGCCTTTGTTTCCCCCCAAACCTAATCCCTCAGCCAGCTATTATTTATTCCCTGTGCCTGAGATGCCAGCTCACATTTTTCTAATCCCTAAAGCCTGCCTGTCCATGGAGGCATCTCCAAGCCCACAAGGCAACCAGGACAGGGTCCAGAGGATGGAGTCTGGAGTCACACTGCCTGGCTTTGAATCCCACCAGTGCGACCACTTACTAGCTGGGGGACATGGGAAAATCCACTAACCTTTTTGTGCCTCAGTTTTCTCCTTTGTAACCCGGGACAGCACTCGTTATCTACTTCGTATAGTTGTTATGAGGTTAGATGACCTGGTACGTACTGTCCATAGTGCAGTGACCAGTGTGTAGAAAGAATAAGGACATGGTCGCCATAAAGTCTGCTGTGCTATTTACTGCCTTGGAATGTTGGGGCTCCATTTTGTCTGTACCAGACTTTGGGCAGTCAATCTGAAGTAATTTGTCATTATTAACGAAATAGTCTCTTGTGTATTTTTTTTTTGTTTATTGGTCTGCCTCAATATAAGTGTAAGCTCCTCAAGGGCAGGGGATCCCCCCCTCAATATACTGAGTGTCTTGCATGAAGCCTAACCTCGTAGGCACTGAGTGTTCATTCACTGGTGACCTGATTGCCCCATATACAATACTCAAGGACCTGAGGAGGACTGGATTGGGCCACTCTGCTGTGTTGTGACTTGAGGATGTCATACATGGAGGCCTGTAATGTTTCTTTATCTCCAAACCAGTGCTGAAGATGACACCTGGGAAAAGACTTGCACCAGCAGCCCGTGTTTTGGTCATTAAGGCAGCCCAGCTTGTATGGGGTAAAAAACAAAGTTGTAGGATGGTGAAGTGCTCTTGCTACCTGGGACTGAATCCTGACTCACACTACTAGCTGGGTGACTTTGGAAAAGTTAGTTCACTCCCTTGTGCCTCAGTTTACCAATGGTGTCTCCTTCAGGAGTTGTGAGAATAAAGTGGGTTGCTATGTGTAAAGCACTTAGACTCCATCTGATGCTCGGTAATCACCCATAGACTTTGCTAGTATCCTCAGCCTCCTTATTATTATTATTTTCTGAAATAGTAGGTTATTAAATTACTCATCTTGGCTCTACTTTGCTCAAGGTGATGCTCATGGCACAATAGATAGTCATTCCTGGAAGGTTTTGTCTTGCAGCAAATCTATGGGATAGCACCCACCTACTCATCCATCATCCAGCCATTCACTTATTTATTGTCCACCTATGCATGATCCTTTACTAGGTGGAAGCCAGTGAGTCTAACAGAGTGAAGAGAAGACCAATTCTGGTGTTGGTGGTCTGTGTGTAGTCACAGCCTTACCCTCGGCCCACCATGTGGCTTCAGTTTTGCTGTGACAATTAAATAGCTATTGGTGCTTAGTGAAAGTTGATAACTGACTCTTCTTCCAGTTTTCTTATAACACAGCACAAGGGCAGGTTAGACACACTGATGCTGGGAGCTGCCATCCTGTGATTCGTTCATAGACAGCTGGAATATCAGCTTGGAGGCGCTACAAACTGTGAGAAAGTTTGGGTAAATGGCAGAGAATGCACTGGTAGTGTTGGTGACAGAGGATGGGGCAGGATGCAAGGTCCCGTGTGGAGGCTCTCTGTCTGCCAGGAACCTCGGGTGGCTTTCACAGAGGAAAGGCAAGTTCTAAGACTTACCCTCACCATGTGATCGTGGGTGCTGATTTGGGGTCTGGAACTGCCTCCCTCTGAAATCTCTGGTCCTCATTCTTGTGCTGGGGACTCACTGTCTCCCACCGGGATTAGGACTCTTGTTAGTCTGGGTGGTTGCTTTACCTTGTGGGATTTCCAGGGGAAGAAGCTAGAGTGTGGGCAGGAGGGAGGTGAAACTGCCCTGTAGTTGGGATGTAGCTTCAAGGAGGTCTTTCTGAACCCAGACATGGGAAGCTGAGAGGCTCCTTCTTTTTTGGAATCAGCCTAAAACCAGGAGCTCTGGTCGGGCCTCAGGAGAAGGGGCAGGGAGACACTCAGAGGTGGGGCTGTGGGTAAGGAGCAGCAGAGTAGCACCATCGTCTGGCATCTTCTGGGGCCAGGGAGCCACTGTCTGCCCTGGGCTGGATCTCTGTCATGAGCCTCAAACCTTCCTGCCACTTCCACCCAGTGTGTGGGGACCGCAACGTTGTCCTAAACCAAATCAGGTGGCTGGTCAGCCTTCCTGTAGGATCCTGTGGAAAGGAGAGAAGGTGGGGCCTCCACCCCCCAGGGAGCATATGCTATAACAGAAACTAGATTGTTAGATGTTTTGTTCACTGTCAAGAAGGTTATAAATCAGTAGGAGCAAACCTCAGAAGGCAGCTTGGCGCCATAGATGGCTTGTTGACTCAGTCCACTTAGTCTGCTCCAAGCAATGCTGCCGGGCGGATTTTCGGGAGACCTCACTTTCATCAGGTCCTTCCCTGCTCCAGAACCTACAGCGGCTCTTTCTTGCCCATCTCATCCTAACTTCTCCTTGGGCCACCTTTCAGGGACTTGGAGAGGGGTTCTCCTAGCTTCACAGTTTTATTCCCCAGGCCACAGAATCCTTCTCTGCCTTCTGGGTTCCAGAGCTGGGCCTTTCACCTTCCTGACAGTCACAGCAAGAAATACCCACCCTTACTATGTGTGCCAAACACTGGTGTTTGCTCTTTTTTTCAATCTTTTCTATTTCATTAAAAAAAGGGTGACCCACAAGGTTGATTTCATGGTAGGCTAATGGGTGGTGACCCACAGTGTGAGAAGCAGAGCCAACTTAACACAGTACTAATCACGGAGGCACAGTGAACATGGAGGACATGGCAGAGCTGGTAGAAACTCCCCAGGGACAACTGTATCAGGAGAAAAAATGGACTCATCAAATCTGACAAAAAGTTCATCCCAAAATATTCTGGAGCAGTGGCTGCCCCAATTTATTTTTGACTGCACACCCCATCAGGGAAAAACGTTTGCGTGTAGCCTTAGCTGGAAAGAGCATCAGTGGAAAGAGCATCAGGCAGTGGAAAAAAGGCCAGGGTTTGATTCTGGTCAAGAGCATGTACTTAGGTTGCAGGCTGAACCCCTAGTCCTGGTCGAGGCATGTGTGAAGGCAACCAATCAATGTGTTTCTCTCACAAAGAAGTTTTCTCTCTCTGTTTTTCTCTCTCCCTTCCTCTCTAAAAATCAATGGAAAAATATCCTCAGGTGAGGATTAACAAAAAAAAATATGTTTGAGTGTATAACTCTAATGTATGTTTGGTTATTTTTTAACCTATCAATGTATTATGTGAGCATATAAAACATACATTCAAAACATAAATTTTAATAGGATGAGCTAAAGATGAAAGAGACCATATTTCATAATGACGTTGCTCATGATAGCTTTATTTTATTATCAGCAAATACCTGAAGGCAAAATACAGACAGGGGATAAGGTTCATGGGTTTCAGCAGCAGTTGTAAATCAGTTTTCAAATAGTTTTGGTAATTTAAGACGTTTTTCTGATTGACTTCTGGTCAGATTTGGGAAACATTGGTTTATGTCACACCCTCTGCCCTTAGCATTGCCTTTCCTTTCCTGTCAAAACCAAAAAGCTCTGTTGGCACCTCCTTTGGCTGCCTCTGTCCACCAGAAATGTGGAGAGAGTCATCTTTAACACCTCTCTTTCCTTTGTCTCTCAACTATTTATTTACCATAGTCTGGTAAATATGGGGTCAGATCTTCCCACATTCTCCTTGGATTGCCAAGTTCCCACTTGGGCTCCTACTTCTGGGCTCCATCTTCCTCCCAGTCCTCACAGGAGTTTATACTCCAAATCCCCTCTTGCTGGACGGCCTCCACCCCTTCGCCTGGCTGACTCCTCCTCACCCCTGAAGCCCAGCATGAAAGTCACTTTCTCAGAGAGTCCTTCTCTGACCACAGCCCAGTATACTTTCTGAGACTCTTTAGACCTTTTTTCATGGCTTTTATCACAATTTCATTTTTATACTTAACTAGTGGTCCGGTGCATGAAATTCATGCACATTAAAATGGAATTAATTAGAGGAAATATTTTAATATTGCTACTTGCCCTTTCTCTATAATAGAAGTGTGAGAGATGAAAGGAAATTAGTAAAATGTATATGAAAATAATATGTAAATTTATTAATAAATAAACAGTAACAAAAGGATATCACAACAGAGGCATGATATAAAAACAACAAAAACATGATATGAAAACAACAAAAACATGACGTAAAAACAACAGTGATGCAAACAATGACTGATAAAGTGATTAAACTTATTCTAATATCTTCCTGTAAACCACATTAAGAGTGAAGACACTTTCAGAGTGCTTGACTAATTTCCCTTGGGATAAAGTATTTAGAACTTTAACTTTAACGTCACACGCTCTTCAAACTCGAGAGAAAGCAATATATAACTGACTATTTGCGAAAATGGGTTCAGGTAGGAATATTCCTACTCTGTCTAGAGTTTGCCCTTGTGATTTATTAATAGTTATCACAAATGCTGGCATCACAGGAAACTGTAGTCAAATTAATTTACATGGGAAGCCAGTGTTAGATGGGGATAAATGAATTATTGGAATCAGAACAACCTCTCCCTCTGCAGATCCTTCGATAATGTTAGGTTGTAATCTTTTGATAATAAATCTGGTACCATTACAAAGACCCCATTTACTATTAAGATTTCTCAATAGCATGATGATTGCACTCACTTTCAATTTTAATTTATGACACAGCATTCCCAAAAGAATAATACTATTAAGAAATTTGATGGGAAAATTTTCCTTTTCAGCATCATCTGTTGAATCAATGGAATCATAATTCAAATATGTATGAAAATCTCCATCAAGTATGTCCAAAATTTCTTCATTTAATTTTTGAACATGCTCATTTTTTTGGACAAAAAAATGCATGTTTAGATATATTTTTAATATTATCTATAGGTATGCTATTTCCAAAGGTAGCTTCAATAATAGATCCATTACAAATCATTTCACAGGGGATTTCAATAATATCCATTCCTAAATGAAAGCTGCTATCAAGTTTGTCATCTCCAAGTTTTACTAACCATCCACTATAAGCAGAATCCTCTGATCTCATATTTGTTGTAAGAGACAACTTTCTGAAACATCCCCAAACACTACAGTACTTTAAACTCATTTGTACTATGGGCAATCACATAGTATTTGGTACAATACTGAAACATTGTCGAAATCCCCTCCAAGAAGGAGAACTTTCCCACCAAATACAACATTCAAATTCATAATTTCTCTTAGTAATCTGTCTATGGTGTTTATAGTATGACTGGATGCCATGGTGCATTCATCAATAAGATGAATGAGAAGTTGGGTCTTTTTAATAGTTTGAGCAACTTCACTATTTATATCGAATCTAGAACTTGAAGTTTCATTTAATGGAATTAGTAATTTATATCAGGAATGAAAGGTGCTTCCACCGAGAAGTAAATTTGCAGCAATTCCTATAGACGTTGTGGGTAAAATAGTACCATCACGACCTCTAATAAAATGTATTAAAACTTTGTACAGACATGCAGGTGAATAGATTCCTAGCTGGCAGGCCACTGACAGCAAGCTGGCCACCTGTCGATTCCATGAGGAATGTGGCTCCCTCCTCCCTCCTGTCAGGGTCTGGGTGCAGGTGAATGGGTTCCTGGCTGGCAGGCCTCTGACAGAAAGCTATCCAACAGCAGATTCTGTGAGGAATGGGGCTCCCTACTCCCTACTATCAAGGTCTGGTTTGAAGGCTGGCCATGCCCCCTGTTGGGCCAGACCCAGAGTTCTACCATGCCGTGGCCTCCTCCTCAGCAACCCAGGACTGACTACCTCTGGGCGCTCCTGGCACTCCGAGGGTGGGTTCTTCCCTCAGAGCCTACGGGAAACACGCATCCCTTGGCAAGGTGATCGGGGACTCAGTGCATCCACGCTCTGAGGGCGGGTTCCTACCTGAAACCTCACCCTTGGAGGAAACAGCTCAGAGAGGGCACAGCTCTTGCCAAGATGACCCCTGCAGGACTGACTTCCTTTCAGTTGGTCAAGCCTCAGACATGACACTTTATACCCAGGGTTTTTATTATATAGGATATGTTTCAGTTTTAAAGTATATAGCCCTCTAGTATCTAGACTATAAGTTCCTTGAAGTCAGGGACTATGCCTGCTCTGTGTGTGTGTGTGTGTGTGTGTGTGTGTTGCAGTCTCAAAAAATAATAAATAATTAGTACAACAACTCTATGAAGTAGTTCCAAACAGTATCTCCACTTTATAGAAGAAGAAATTGAAAGACAAAGAGTTAACTGCCAAAGGTCACCGGGTTAATAAGTGGGGGTTCTGGTCTCAGACCCAGATCTTTCAGATTGCAGTGTGTACACTTACCAGCTGCTCTAAGTTGTTCACTGGTAACCTGCATAGGCTAAGGGCTGATCTTAAGTCCCACCATCCTTGCTGATTCCTCACCTTCTACAATGAGACTCCTTGTGTTGAACTAGCTTGATTAGTACTCAGGGTCTCCATATAACATTTATCCTATGCTGTTCTAAATAACATCACTTTTTCCAGATAATTCCATTCCCTAAATCTCACCTACCTAAGCTAGATTGTAAAGTGAGACCCTGCATTGACTCATTCTTCTCTTTAATCCCTTGGAGAGGACCTGGGGAATCCACATACTGAGTAAATATTACTGATTAGTTGATTGTCATCAGGAGGGTGACAAAGATTTCATCTGACTCCCAAGTTAAATCCTGTCTTTGCACATACATGCTTCCCAGCCAAGAGCAAGACCGGATTCAGAGAAGTCTTAACTGTTCCATTCTACACTTGTTGGCTTTCTTCCTGGTGGATCTCAACTTCTGGCTGAGACCCAAGAATTTAAGGGTCTTCAGGACCATGAGTAATTTCATGAGTTGCTGATGGATAATTAGGGGTGATTATGGTTAAGAGACTCTACTTTCTTATTAACCCTCAGAAAGGACTGGTGGTAACTTTTAAAACCTTGATTATTGTCTCCTGTAAATGGAATTTTCTGGTTCTCACGACTGTCTTTTCTTAAGTGCTTATATGTTACCTTCTCATCCTCCCTTTCTTGTGAAAATGAAATATGAAGTCCTAGGAAGAATTTAGAAACCAGTGATTTTGGAAAACTAGCTTTACTAGAGAGGACTCCTTAGCACACCTGGAAATCTTGCTAATTTATTTGTCTTTTTCTGAAAAGAGGCGTGGGAGGAGAGGAGGCTGTGCCATGATTTTACTTCCCAACTTTCATCACATTTCAACCAAACCGCCCATCTTGGGCTTTCGTAAAATTTGAAACTGTTGGATCACTTGAAATGTTTAGAAATTTTGTTTAGTGAAAGATTCTGAATTAAATAGGGGAGGGAGTGTTAGCTTCCTGATGTTACTATGATAACACATTTTAAGTGTTGCTTCACCTCTTCTTGCATGAGTATCATCAGAGCTACTTTTTATTGTAACTCTGTGCCAGGCACTGGGCCAATGTCCACTCACTTAGTTGTCACAACTACTTGGAGTAGTTTTTAGGCAACATTTTAAAAGTTTTATTGAGAAATAATTTATATACCATACTTCACCAATTTAAAAGTGTATAATTCAGTGGCTTTTAATATATTCACAGGGCTGTGCCGTCATCACCACAATCTAATATTAAACATTTTTGTCATCCCAGGAAGAGACACTGTACACTTCCATGAGCCCCATCCAACCACCAGATGGGTGGCAATCACTATCGTACTTTCTGTCTCTGTAGATAAGCTTATTCTGAACAGTTGTTACAAATGGAATCATATGATCTTTGTGGCTGGCTTCTTTCACTTAGGATGATGTTTTCAAGGTTCACCTATGTTGTAGCATGTGTCAGTATGTAATTTTTTTGTATGTTAGTATTTTTACCCACTTCTGAGGTTACCTCTGGTCCCAGCCCAACCCCTTGCTATCCACCTCTCACTCAAAGAAAACAGTTACACCGAGGAGCACGATAAGGGCAGTTGTACATTGAGGAAACCAAAACACAGAGGCAAAATGACTTTCCTGTGGTTAAGTAGCCTTCAATAGATGGGGCTAAATTTTCAATGCAGGTTTGCCTAATGCCAGTTTGGCTATGAGCTTGGAGTCTGTGGTGTCAACCAATGGTTGTTGGTGCCAATTCACTGCCAATAAGAATCCCCAATTTTGAATGCAATGGAGAAGGAAACTTTTTTTCAGTACAAAACAACCCCATTGTGATACAGTATGGCTGTGCAAACAGCAGGGCTGTGAGGCAGCTGTGGGGCCAATCCTCTGTCTGGCTAGACAGACAGCTGCTCTTCTTCTCCTGGCCTGCTCTGCTCCATTCAGGTCTGCTTTGCAATGCTCTGTTCTGCTCCACACTGTTCCAGTGAGACATCTTTGGTGGTTCAGCTCAGCCAGGGAAATGCAATTTTCAGTCTTAGGTGGAAAGGGAAAGTGTGCTCCTGGAGCCTGAGGGGAGCTGGCTTCTACAGGCAGAAGTCCAAGCTCCTGGTCCCTGATTGGTCTGTTCTCATGCATATGAGGACTCCAAATCCTCACAGTTTGATTGGTCCAAAAGGCTCTATCCTGCTTGATCAGAATAAAGCTTCCCTAATTTGTTGAAGCTGCACATCTCTGATTGTTTAGGGAAAGCCTCAGTCCTCTTGGTTGAAATTAGATTCCAGGAATTCTTTCATCAAAGGCTGGCTCAGAAACACAATTCAGGCTTCTCCATGAAGTGCACTTTGCATAAGAGGCTCCTGTGTAGAAATGGCTGCTAGGCTCTGTTTTGTTGTTGTTTGTTTGTTCGGTTTTTAACTTGAGCCCAGTTAGCCACCTGAAGCTTTTCTTAGCAGGTATCTTCTTTCTCAGGGTCCTCAGAGATCATCATTGATAGGTATTTATTGGCCATATTGTGTGGATTAGTCACTGTGCTGAATGTCCTGTAAATTTGGTACCTCCTGTTCATACACAATTACACTTCAACTGGGGAATCTGGTAACCATAACTGGTCAGTGGAATTTGTGTTCTCATGTCTTTCATTGCTCATTTCTGGTTTCATTGTAGCCTGAAGAATTTTCCCAAGCACTATGCTAAAAATAGCATTGTTGTTCTTTCTATAGGAGTTTGAATACCACTCTCACCTGCAGAAAATTGGCAATATCTCCCAGGAGCCCTTGCTTTTTCCCTGGACCCTGGCATCATGGTTTCCAGTTTCATGGGGTTTCTCAGGTAAGTGGAGAACCTTTTAAAAAGAGAATAAGAAACCAGATCCGTTAAGTCAAAATCTGCTCAAAACATCTATGATTTTTACCTGCATATTTTTTATCTGATCTCAATATCAACCATTCGAGGTAAGTGGAATAAGCACTAGTATCTCTAATTTGCAGAACAGAAACAAGTGCTCAGAGTCCTCAACTGCTGTGCCACGTTCCTTTAGTGCAGAGTCAGAAAAAGGGCTCTGCGCTCAGGAACTGTAGTCCCAGTCATGGAGGCTATTTTCAAACTTTAAGCTAATAGACCCTTTTAAAAATTCTTTAGTTAAAATTTTATGTAAAATTTCAATATATAAAATAGCCAAGGCACTAGTTCATTAAGATAAATTTATTTTAGCCTTGGTCAGTGTGGCTCAATTAATTGGGTGTCATTCCATACTACAAAAAGTCAAGGTTTGATTCCTGCTCAGGACACATACCCAGGTTGCATGTTCCATCCCTGGTCAGGGTATGACCAGGAGGCAACAGATAGATGTTTCTCTCTCATATCAATGTTTCTCTCTCTCTCTCCATCTCCCTTCCTTTTTCTCTAAAATCAGTGAGAAAACAGATCCTTGGGTGAAGATTAAAAAAAAAAAGAAAGATAAATTTATTTTACAAGTTCAACTTTGTAATATTTACACATTATGAGGTCATTGAGTCTGTTTGAGTAAACACCAACATTTGAACTCAGGATTTATGGCTGTTAGCTGGTACATCAGCCTCATCACCTGGTTGATTTTACACTTGTTTTAGCTGCATAGTATTAAGAAAATCTTGATCCGTACAGGTAAATAATTGCAATTAGTAACAGTTTTTTGCTAAAACTCATCTTGCAATCTTAGGATATTCTTTAGATTAATTGATTCAGAATCTAGAAAGATGGGAAGGGAAAACCTTTTGTTTCAAAGTTGAGTCACCAAGGATATTGTGTAACCACCTCCCCCCCCCCCCAATAACTATACATTATTGTGGAGGGACTACTAAAAAGTAGAATGGTTTATAGTATGTTATTATGATGGTGCCACATACAATTGCCCAACCAGTGCTTGAGCATTTGCCTGGCAGATGCTCTTAGGCCCAGGCCTGGCATTTAATTGAGGGACAGTAGTAGTGCGTGTGTGTGCACTGTAGTCTGTAGTTGCTTGTATAATTACATGAACAAACATGTGCAGGCCTGAAGTTCAAAGACCTGTGCAGAGCTACAATCTTCTTCATCAGTGACATTCACAAGTGTGTCAGAAACAGTTAGAGGCCTCTGCAAAATCCAGCCATTATCAGGGCAGCCCAAGTTAATATTTTATGGTCTCTGCAGGGTTAATATTTGCCATTTAACTTAATTTTGCATGTATGCATTTTTAAGCAATAGTTTAAAACATAATTTAAAAGATATTTGAAGACATGCACTATACATGCTTTTTGTGGAAGCTCCATCACACTTCTGTAAAACCACTGGCCACAGAGGGAACCTCAGTTTAGTTGAACACTAGTACCTAAGGGGGCACAGAGAAATGAGCAGGTGGGAGTACTTGACAGCGTGACATCAGCTTGCTCTCCTGGTGGCAGGACTCTGGATTTTGAGCCCTGCAAAGAGATTGTTTGAATAAGACTGCTAAGCTAGACAGTTCCCCTGAGGACTAGGGGGAAAACTGTGAATTATGAGGATGGATTCTTTGGGAGAACTCCGCTACAGTTTTCCATCAGGTCTCCTTCCTAAGCCAGGTACTCAAACTATTTCACATCACAGTCTGTTTCTAGAGCCATGTAAACTGGGGACGGGTGGTCGGAGTAATGGACAGACATCACACAACCCTCCACACCAAACAAAAAACAAACTTTTTAAAATGTTCTGGGGAAAAGGGCTAAGGTTACTTTAAGAGTAAGAGGTCATTGATAAAAATGGTAGATGAGAAACATATATTGAGGCCTTTTTAATATTTATCAAGGCAACCAAATGGGTAAAGATCCATTGGAGAAGCTGGCGGATTCTCTGCCTATAGGGAAAGCAGGTTAAAATTAGAAGTTAGCTGCTAAGAAAAACCCTCAGAGAAAAACATTTAAGGCGATTCACAATTCTGATGTGTAGAGATTTAGTTTAAAAATCCCTGCTCAGTTTTTGCCAAGTCACAGAAAAGCGTAAAGTCAGCTTCTTCCTCATTAAAAGGGACAGAGAAGCCCTTAGTACTAATGTAGCGAGTGTAGCTTGGCTCACTCAGAGTCCATGGTAATGAAAAAGAACCACTGTTAAACCCAGTAGCAGAAGATATGTAAGATCTAAACGTTTAATGGAACTGGTTAGTGGGCTGTCACTGAACCTTGGATCAGATCTGGATGCCATGCAAAATGTAGGGTAAGTAAAATTCTTTTGGACCAGAGTCAGTCAAGGCTAGATTAAGGAATGTTCCTTAATCTGTTTTAAGTTAGAGAGGAAAAGGTACTAAGCGATGAGAAGTGTTTATATTTCTAAAGACATATTCCAAATTTTGCACCTTTTTTCTTTGTATGCACAGTTACATCCTTATGTGCTTGTTCAGGGACTGAGTTGAAGGAAACAGTTTCTCCCCAGAAGCTCTGTAACAAAGGATGACGACTGCCCACCATAGGCAGCCAGCTGAGTCTGTTAGAGCCAGTCTGCTTGCTCTGGGCTTTACCTGGTGGAGTGCTTTAATGTAATTGATATGTTTTATGTTTGAAAAGAAAACACAGAAGAAAACAAAACTATGAAAATGCCAAATGATTGGTTAAATTAGCAGGAAATAAAGTTGATTCAGTGATTCTTATTTTGAATTGTAGTTTTTTGAAGAAATGCAGATGTAATTAGAGAGATTACAGAGTTAGACGGTGATTTTTATAGATTTTATGGGGAGTTCTGGATCATTTTAAGCATTGTACAGACTGATGGCCCTCGGTCAAGTGTCTGGTTTTAGTCTCCTGAAACTCAAAGGCTTTTCTTTTCCTTGATATACATTTCAGTGAGTAATATTAGTGTAATGCCTGTCAGCTACTTTGCTTAGAAATACAACTAAAAGAGATTGAGGAAATGAGAAAGAGAAAGGTGGCTCATGTTCTTTAGGCAACTGAAAAAGATCCTGAATATAAAAAGGAAGAAAGTGGATACAGAAAGTGTGTTTGTCTGTGTGAGAAAGAGAATGCCCAAAATAGCGATATTTGAAGTATGACTCAACATTGAGAACTGAGATTCCCCTCAGAAAGAAATCTCTCTCTATAAAACCCTAATATGCAAATAGACCATGAGGTAGAACAACCAAACAACTGGTTACTATGACATGCACTGACCATCAGGGGGCGCACGTGGAACATGGGAGGTGTTAGCAGCAGGTGGCAGAGTGCAGAATATGGCGGGTGTCATCTGCCATGGTGGGATGGGGGAGCAGGTGAGCAGGGTGCTGATCACTGTCATTGGGACCAGCCTGTGGTGGTTACTGAAAATTCTTTGTTCTTGTGTACCGTGGTCCCACCTGGTGCTTGCACCTGCTGCTAGTGTCAGACCTGCTCACACCTGCTGTCAGTGCTGTAGTCACCACTCACAGCCTCTGCCAGCACCAGGTGCTGGCCCCGATCGCTCAGTGGCGTCAGCAAGTTCCAGCAGAATTGCTGGCCCCAATCACCCCTAAGGGCTTCTCTATCTCCCCCTGCTCCTGAGGGGTGATCAGGGCTGGCAGCTGCCTTTTGCACCCACTGCCAGCAGCAGCCCTGCTTGCACTGGCTGCTGGTGCTGGCCCCAATTGCTCCGTGACAACAGCGGGTGCAAGCAGGGCTGGTGCCATCAGTGCATAGGAGTGGCAGCAGCAAGAGCAGGACTGCTGGCAGACAGGGGATTGGGGGTTGTGGTAGGAGGAGTTGGGCGGGGGCTCAGAGGATGGGCTGAGACCTGCCCCCGTGCCCACTGAAGCCTCATGGCCCACAGTTCCTTTCAAGGTACACAAATTCATGCACTGGGCTCTTAGTGTGTGAGAATTGCGAAGGACCATGGGGTCATTCAGTGTCCTTATGCCAGTGACCAAGGAATGGGGAGAAAGAGGAGAGGAAGGGAAGGAAAAAGATGTGAAAGAAGAGGAGGGTCATGCCTATTCAGCCTCATGGTGTTAATAGGCAGGGACAGTTGGTGTAGCCCAAATCTAAACCGCTGCCCAGTTGATGCTTACTAAATATTTGTTGAATACTGAATGAATAAATTAATAGTTATCTTTTATGTAAAAGGAGTGAAGTAGAAAATTTTTCTTTCCTGACCAGGATCATTAATTATAAAATAGGTTAAAGCAGAAAATCATACAGATTATACACACACCTTTAACAGTTGCTTTTTACTTAAAACACATGTGCGTTCACTTGCCAGTTTTTTTTATGTGAGGCCAACGACTTTTCTTTGAGCATGAATCCCTGATTGTCTCTTCTGCACAAATCACACCCATGAGCACTGTCTAAGCATTTGGGTTTCTTTAAAGTGGAGTGAGAATTTAAAGACATTTGCAAAGCAATCTGAGTACAGAATGATTCTAGAGTTTTATTATTCTTACCCCTAATCATTTACAGTTGTCTCATCTACACCTAATTTGCTAGCAGTTTTTTTTTTTCTTGGCTACTTTCCTTTAATGCATCTTTACAAAGTATTCAGCTTCATTTTGTAGAAGCAGCTAATAACTACTCTTAATTTTTGCACTCTATTTCATGGGTCTGTGTGTTACATGAATATTTTATGTAATCGCAAAGCAACTGGCATAAACGGATATGGGACCATCGTCGACTCTCTATAAACACAAGTCATCTGGTGAGAGCAGATGAACACAAGTGTAGCAGCAAGAACCTGCTGGAATGTGTTCTGGGAAGCCCGGTAGGAGCCATCTGAATGGTAGGCATAGAGGCCAGGAGGAAATAAAACTGTTTTTTGGAAGACTGCCCTGGCAAGCCCCTTCCTATAAAATGATGGCAGGGATTCGGACAGTATTGATTTTTTGTTATGCCTGGCACAGCGCTGCACCTGGACCATGTCCTCATCACTTAATACTTGACTGTGGGATTTGCTAGAACATTCTGTACCAAAGGGTTCAATGGAGTCAAGGTGTGATCATTGGGTTTCAAGCTACCCATTCCTTACATATCCAAGTAGATTTATAAACCTCAGTTAACACTGACCTCCTGGGATCAGAACCAATGACTCCAACTTATAGAAATCCTCCTGTCATGATTATGTTCCATTTCCCAGTTCTATTTTTATGACAGAATTCTGGATGCACTTAGAAAACACTTTGTTGATGAAAAGTGTCTGTCACAGCAGCACTTTCATTTCTTTAGTGGCTGATACTTCCTCCCTCTTTCTTCCTTCTTCTTTCCATCCTCCCATTCTTTGATTCACTTCCTATTTATTATCTCTGAGTGTGGACTCTACTGAGTGCTCTGCTAGGTGCAAAGATGCATCGGAACAGGGAAATTTACCAAAGGATGTGTGCCCAGAAAAGCTATGCAGTGACAGAACACCTCACTTTTCCAGAGGCCCTGGTCCAGAAAATGGAAATGGCTGCAAGAGTGAATGAGCTGGAAATAAGCAATAAAAACCAATATTCAGTTAGAATAGGTGTCCCAAAGTCCATGCTTTAAACTGGAAATACTTGTCCCCCAAAAGCCAGGCAGGTTTTTCTCCAGAGCCTGTATGGTCTTGGTTTGGCTGCAGCTTGGTTGTCTGAAGGTTTCCAAGACCAAGGCCAACCGGAAGGGAGCCGATTAGGAGTACACAGGCTCATCCACAGTTCAGGAGGCAATGCCCGGCAGCGGGGAAGTAACGGCAAAGGGCCAGTGGGATTCAGAGAGCCCCAGATGCTGGGCTCTCTACCTCTCTGCTCCAAGGCCACCACCTTCTGCTGCGCAGATTGGTAGATATGCACACTGGTGACCCACCTAAGAAAGATTACTTAGGCTCAGCGTATGTTGTATGAGAAAGCAGAGGGAATAAATAGAATGATTTTTCTTTCAAAGTTAAAGTTTAAATGGTTAGTTTCAATTGTTTTAAAACTTCTAATGTTCTCTAGTGAGATAAACGAGATTGTATTGCATCCACTCATTTTCTGATTATTTTTGCAAGCAGTGACAGAAAGTAAAACAAGATGTGTGAAGCCACAGTCTCAAAGACTGGGGAAGAAAATTGATGTGATCGAATGTGAATACTTGGTTTAAAGGTGCGTTGTTTCCTAATGAGGCCCCAGAGCACAGTGGTTAAGGGTCCAGGCCAAGGGTCTGATTGCTGGCGTGGGAATTAGGCTTTTCCCCTTCAGTAAATGACTTAGCCTCTCTGTGCCTCAATTTCCTCACCTACAAAAATAGGTATAATAAAAGTATCTGATGGGATGGTTGTGGATTAAATGAAAAAATACTTGTAAGAATTAATATTGGTGGTAACCATCAAGTATTGCTAACCAAGATCATTGCTTTTTTTTACTCTTAACTGAGGAAGGCAGATGATTGAGCTGAAGATGTAAAATGCATGCTTAGCAAACTTTTTTGATCTCCAGAGTGCAGTAGGTACAGATTTCACTTAATGCTAATATTTTGGCTCTCTTTTGTTAAGGTCAGTATAATTTTATTAGTGATCAGGTTGCTCCCCAAATATTTCTTTGGTTGTATTAACTAAAGAAGAAAAGAAGTTAGATTTTTTTCTGTGTTCCTTGTTTTGTTGCTTGATGTGTTCAAGTGTTGTTGAGTACACAGTGGCTGTGACATGACCCACCCTCACTGGGATTGAGGATAGTAGGTAGGTGTGGGGGTGAGGTGGGGGGGCAAGGCAAACACAGAAGTCCAGAGCCCCAGTTCCATGGTGTAGATCTTGTACTAGATTCCAATGCGAATTATTCTCTACATGAGGAAATGAAATGATGGTGTGTTTAAACCCTAGAACAACACTGGGGAGATGGCATACGCTTTTTTTTTTCTTTTTCTGATTGGTGTGAAATTCGCCTGCAAGTTGAATCAGATAGTCTTGGTAGGAATGTAGCTGCCCCCACTGCTCAGAGGGAACAGTGATTTGTTTGCCAAAGGCCCTGGTAGCCTTCAGTCTGTCAAAACGTTGCAAGCTGGAAGCAGTTTGCCAAAGCAAACTATCAAAGTGAAATAACACACGAGCTGAAGCTGCACACACACACACACACACACACACATGCTCTCGAATTCCCTGAACATTAATTTCCAATTGGGTCAGGAGGAACAAGGATTTGGGCTAGATTGTTGGTGTGTTGAAAAGGTGTGGGCACAGCTACAGACTACCAATTAGATGGGTATGTGTGGGCAGTGTGGGGTATCCCAAAGCAGAGTCTGTGAGCAGGGGTGGGAAACTTGGTGGAGTTTCTTCTGGCCCCTGGGGTTATATATTGCTAGCTAGTGCTGCTGTTATTGCAGCCACAGCATAATGTCCCCGTGGAGGGGATTTATTCTATTCTATTCAGAGCAAGCCCATTTAGTAACTAAGATTTTATTCCAGAATGAATTGTATTGGCTACCCCTATGCATTTTAGCCTCACTGGGGCCAGCTCAATGAAGAAAAGAAGCATTTGAACATTGAAATACTACTAGTGTTGCATTTTTGCGGCACTAGCAAACATTTTGCTGCCATACCTCGTGTCAATCCTGTGAGACTGAATTTTGGGGCATCACATAGAAATTCAAAAATGCAACTTATTTTTAAGTTTTTCATGAGAGAACTTCTAAAAGCTTCCCAGATTACTTTGGACATTTTTTAATATGGTAATTCACACTATTTCCACTTATCTTGACATTTCAAAGGTTGTCAAGATGATGTAATATCATTCATTAATTCAATGAATTGGGCTCTAACTATATAGCAGACACTGCTAGTTGCTGGGGATAAAGTAGAGATAAAATAATTCTCAAATCTCCTGGAGCTTATACTCCAGTGGGCAGAGGTATACTTTAAATGAATAAAGTCATAGTCTGTGACATACTAAGTACTGGAGACAAATATTGTCCGCCCTGGGAGAGAAGTGCTGCTGTCTCTGTAAGACACCTGAAGGTGAGGGAGAAAGCTGCAGGACTATCTGGGAGTACAGCTGACCAGGCAATCAGGAGAGCAGTTCCTCTGAGACAGGGACAGACTTAGACTCTTCCCTCCTCCAGTCTTTCTCGCCCTCTCCTGCCTCAAGTGCCTTGAGAGTTTTGGAAGTGCAACCTGGGAAGAGCAGTTATGCAAAATTGCTTCTGATTACATTATAGATGTGTGGCTTAGGTGTCTGCCAAGAACTTCGAGGGCCTGGGGTGTAACACATTTATAGAGTTGCTGCTTGTTATTTTTTTAACAAAACCACACCAAGCTATGATTTTTTTTAAAATGAGTAACAGCGCCAGGATATGTTACAAATCATTCAGATTTGCAGGCATGGTTCATAATGTGCTTTCTCGCACATTCACTCATTTGAGGTCAGCAGGGCAGTGATATTAGTCCAAGGTCATGTAACCAAAGCACATAGACTCCTGAGTCATGATGCACATGTTTATTGGTTTAGAGGACAAATTGGATCCAATAAGGACACCATTAGAAAAAAGCTGTGTTTTTTCTACCTCCATGTGCATTGCCCACTCCTTTAGACATCTTGCCCCTTTGCTGGAAGACATCTTGGGGAGGTGCACATCCTTTTTCAGTCAGTCCTCATAGACGTTCAGCCCTTCCCTTTGGAATGTGTGCACATGCAATATGCTTGGTTCTTGTGCTGGGGCCTCAGCTGTAGCTCGAAGACAGCAGCAAGAAGGATGCATTTAACACCTGGTTGCATGTCCCTTCACCCTGCTTCCTGCCCCAGCACAGTCTCTAACCAGTTTGTCATATCCATGCTATGTGGTCTGTTAGGGCCAAGCTCATTTACATCCAAAATGGGGATTTGGGTGGAATTTAGGATTCTTAGAGATGGTAGGAGCCTCTTCTAACTCCATAAGCCCTCAGCCCAGATTCAGACAGGTCTCCTTCTTCATCTCCACCTCCACACAGTGTATTTCTTGGACAAGGCAGTGATTTTTTATCTCCCATTTCTGTTGGAGGTCTCAGGAAGGTTGAGGACTACAAGGTTGCTTACCTTCTGTCCTCAGGGTTAAACTCTAGAAAGGGAATCAAGACAGCTCTAGGGCCAAAGGCCTTTTGTAGGGATGCTTACAACAATGCCTTTGGTTTGAAAGCTAGGGGCTCTGGGCATTTAACTACTTGACAATACTTGTCTCCTCTGCCTGCCTGCCTGCCTGCCTGTGCAGGAGTTTTCGCCTCTGTCAGCATCAGTGATCCTCACGGAAGATGAGCACAAGGAGGCGCAGACTCCGCTGACCCAGCATCACCCAGATGGGAAGGGTGGAGTTGGGATTCTAGCCTTAATGTGTTTGAATCGAAGCTCACGCTCTCCCAGCACACTCGCTGTCTCAGGGCCAGCTGGCTCCTATTTCTGTACCTTTCCTTTATTTGATGACAAGCCCTAATCTGGGCTGGTGACATTGGGGCTTAACACAGCTAATCCCGCTCCAGGGGAACATATGTGACACCAAGGACCAAAGACTGGCAAGGAAAAGGCTCCGAGGACAGCCTGTGTGTGGGAGAGGAACTCCCCTGGCCCTGCTCCAGAGCCCAGACCTCCCCGGCTCTGGGAGCACCCAGTGTGCACTAGCACTTACTGTGTCACACACGGCACGTTATTGCAGTCAGTCCTCCTCAACCCTTGGGGCCAGCTTCTGCGTTATCCCCATCTTACAAGGAAGAAGATGAGACTCACAGAGGTTAACTGTTCTGACCGAGAAACCCTGCTGGTAAGTGGAATTGCTGGTTTTGATTCCAGATCTGGATGCCACAGCCCTGCCCACAGTCCGCTGCCTCCCCACCCGTGGGCTGCTCTTTGCCTCTTCACTGGGTCACATCCCAGACCCCAGGTTGGATTGGTGTCTCCTTGACAATGATGAGATGGAAATGCTGCCTTCTGCTGGTGTTGCTGCCTGGCACACACTCACAGTCCTGCCTGTTGCTGTTTTTCCTTCTCAGAGTCCTGGGTTACCTGCTGCTGTTTGGATTCCAGCTCATCGGCTCACATCCTTCCACGGAACACAGAAAGGTAAGCCACGGCCATTCAGAGGCTTTTCTTCTCTGCACAGGGGGCTGGTGTCGCTCTAGTCACCACCCTGAGTTTTGTTCTATTTGGAGGTGAGTCACTGCTGGTTCTGCAAGGAAGCACCGTGTATAGATGTTCCCCAGCCCTCAGAACCCCCTAAGTCCTTGGAGCTTAAAAATGAGCTCCAAGTCTCTGATTAGAGGGTGGTGCTGGCTTTGCAGCCTGGGCTTTTAGAATGGGGCAGTTGAGAGAGGGCAGTGAGAAGACTACATACCTGGGATGGTGGGCACCAGCATGGAGCTTTGCCCTCTAGGGCAGTGGTTGCCAACTGGTGGTCCGCGGACCATTGGTGGTCTGTAAGGTCCAAAAGGTTGGCGACCGCTGCTCTAGGGCCACCTCCAGGGGCACGGGGTGGTGTAGCTATAGAGAGATGGCTGTAGCTATAGATAGCTGTGGCTGTGACTGTGGCTGTGGCTATAGAAAAGGACCCTTAATAGGGAGCCATGATTTTTGATAGAGGACCCAGCCACTGCCAACCAGTAGCCATGCAGGGAGGGAGCAGGGAAGTCAGGACTTGGCCCTCTCTCTCCTCCTCCCTTCTTTCTCCTGTGGTGACTCCCTTTAACTGATTCCAATCAAAGACAGAAGACAAAAAGTCCTGAAGCAGTCCTTGAAGGACAGATTCCTGGGCCCCAGAGCTGGGTGGAGAAGGGTCACAGAGCATCTGGAGGGACAAACAGATAGTATCCAGCACACTTCCCTCCAGGCTCTGTGTGTTTCATAGTAAAGGAACTATTCACTGTTGCCTAAACCAGCCTCGTGCAGGTGCATGATGGATGTTTCCTTAGAGGTAGATGCACAATATGACTCTGAGAGGGTCCGTGGAGTTCCTTTCTGCTACCTCATGACTACCTGTAACAAAACCCTGACACTTCTGAGCTGTGTGTATCTAAGCATGACTGAGTCGGTTGGAACCTTTCCTGAGACGGGGTTTTCACAGGGGAAGTCCAGGAGAGAAGGGAATGGAGAAAAGAGTGTGTACGGGTTTGTCTAGATGTGAATCTTTTGGGGGGAAGTTCTTAATCTTGTCTGATTAGTCTAATTTCTTTTAGGTTTGTGTATTATATTCTGGCTTTGTTTTTCTAGGCTACATATAAACCTGTATTGCATTGTATGCCCCACTCAGATGTCAGCTCCATGAAAGTGGGATCTGCCCTACCTTGTGTACTGTCATATTCTCAGCTCCTAGAATATTATAGGTGCTCAATAAAATACTTGTTGAATGATTGAATGAATGGAAAACCTGGCCAAGGTCTAAACATTATGTTGGAAATATACACACAACCCCACCCCCACCCCCATGCGCCTTTGGGTGGTGAATATGTCATGGGAGCAAATGGAATTGGCATCTTTATTAAAATCATGAGATAGCTTATTCTGCCATGAGAGGATACAGTGAGAAGTCTGCAACCCAGAAGAAGGCACCACGCTGGCATCCTGATCACTGATTGCCATCACCAAGAACTGTAAGAAGTGCATTGTGCTGTTTATAAAGCACCCAATCTATGGTACTTGTTTTAAGAACTGGTAATGGAAGAGTTTGAGGTTGCACACCAGAAAAGCCTGCATGGCCATGAATGGACTTTAAAGACAATTACAATGAGAGCTCAGAACGAAAAGAAAACTGTAGAGAAAGCCTCAGTCTTCTTAGACAATACTTGAGTCATCTTAATACACTGTGGGTGTAAATATGAAAGGTGTCATTGTGATGACATCTCAGATGGAAATGAGCAACAAGTTACTGGAAATGGGAGAAAGGACTATGCTTGTCATAAAGTGGCAAAAGAGCTTGGCTCAACTGTGTTTGTGTTTTGTGGAAAGTAGAACTTGTCAGTGATGAAGTTAGATGTGTAGCTGAAGCAGTTTCTAAGGAAAATGTTGAAACAGTGGCCTGGTTTCTCTTGACTGCTTGTAGTAAAATGTGAGAAGAGAGAAATGACTTAAAGATGGAATTGTTAATTGGAAAGTAAGTAAAACATAGAACTTCATGATTTGAAGAATTCTCAGTTTATTTATATTGAAAAGAATGAGAAAGTCTGTTCAGGAAAGGATGCTAAGGATGTTGCTGAGAGACCATTTGTAAGGCGAATTGTAAGCCATCTTGAGAGAAGCCAGGAGCTGTTGTCCAAGACAATGGGGACATGCAAAGGAGGGGCTGCTGTTGTCTTCTGGACCAGGCTCACCTCTGCGCCGCCTCCCTTGGTGGGCTCTTCTCCCTGCACTCTGGTGCTGAGCAACTGGCTGTCTCAGATGCTGCTCCAGTGGCTGGATGAGGTGGTCTCAGGACCCCAATCTTGGAGAGCCACAGTGGGGGGAGGACTGCCCAAAGCTGTCGGGGCAGCATAGTCTGGAGCTTTGGGGCCCCAACCTCTGTCCAGCAAAGCTACAGGCTGGACCACTGCCTTAGTGGCCTGGATGGCATAGCAGCAAGCCAAAGAGTTTTATTCTTGAGCCTTAAAGTCTAATGGAATTTGCCTTGCTGGATTTTAAACTTGCTTAGACCCTCTCTTTCCTTTCTACTTTGCTCTTTCTCCCATTTGGATGGAAATGTCCTGTGCCTGTTCACCAGTGTATTTTGGAAGCACATAACATATTTGATCTCACAGGTTCTAAGTTGGAGAGCAGTTTGCCACAGAATGAACCATACTCATTTAGGTTATAATTTCATCCATACTCATTTAGGTTTTAATTAGATGAGACTTTGGACTTAGACTTTATTTATTTAATTCTTCATTGTTTAAAGATTTACATATGTCTCCCCGCCCCCCATTGACCTCTCCCTGGCCACTCCCACTCCCCAGCACATGCCCTCACCCCCCTACTGTCTGTATCCATTGGTTATGCTAATATGCATGCATATAAGTCCTTTGGTTGCTCTCTAACCACCCTATCCTCTTCCCTGCCATTTGTCTCTAGATCAGTCTATTCTTGTTCATCAAATTATGTTCATTATATCCCAGATATGAGTAAGATCATGTGATATTTATCTTTCTCTGACTGGCTTATTTCACTTAGCATAATGCTCTCCATTTCCATCCATGCTGTTGCAAATGGTAAAAGTTCCTTCTTTTTTTTAAAAAAAATATATTTTATTGACAGGCCTATGCTCTATCCACTGAGCCAAACTGGTTAGGGCTGGGCAGCTGGTTTTTGACAAAGGTAATTCAGTGGAGAAAGGGTAGTCTCTCCAATAAATAATGCTGGGCAAAGCATGAATTTCAATCCATCCCTATACAATATACAAAAAATAACCAAAATGTAATCATGGATCTAAGTGTAAAACATATCTTTAAGCCTTCTGGAAGAAAATAAACGGAGAAAATACTGGTAACTTTTTTATTTTATTTTATTTAATTTTTAATTTTTTTATTATTACATAAAGTTTTACAAAGATTAGTACATATATCTCTTTTTCCCCCTGCCCTTCGCCCAGCCTCCCCTACCCCCAGTGTTTTGTGTCCATTAGTTATGCTTAAATGCATGTACCAAAGTCCCTTGGCTGGTAACTTTTTTAGATATAGCATCAAAGTCATAATAGAAGAAAAATTGACCAATTGAACTTTATCAAAACTACTAACTTCTGTTCTAGAACACTAAAGAGAATGAAGAGGCAAGGCACAGACTGTGAGAAAACGTTTACAAAACATATATTTGATAAAGGACTTTTATCCAGAATATGTTATAAGGAACTCTCAAAACTCAATAATAAAGAAAAAACAACCTGATACAAAGTAAGCAAAATATTTGATATGCTGCTTCACCAAAGAAGATACATGGTTGACAAATAAGCTCATGAAAAAGATGCTCAACAACATTAGTCATTAAGGAAATAAAAATTAAAAGCACAACGATATAGAACTACATACCTATAATACTGGCTAAAATTAAAAAGACTGGTCATACAGAGTGCTGATGGCTTGTGGAGACTTTGGCTCTTTCATACCCTGCTGGAGGGGATATAAAAATGGGAAAGAGTTGGAAGTTTCTTGAAAATTAAGTTACAAATATACCTATCATATGATCCAGTATTTACCTAAGAGAAAAGAAAATATATATCTATACCTAGACTTGTACATGAATGTTTGTAGCAGCTTTATTTGCCATAAACTAGAAACAACCCAAATGTTCATCAACAGATGAACGGATAAACGAGTTTATCTATACAAAGAAATACTACTCAGTAATAAAAACTATTGATACATGCTACGACATGGGTTAATCTCAAAATAATTACTCTGAGTGGAAGAATATGTATAAAAACGCAGACATACCGTGTTATTCCATTTATATAAACTTATAGAAAATGGAAACTAAACTATAATGACAATGAATATCAGTGTTTGTTGGGGATAAGGTGGAGGGAAGGAAGGGGAATTACCAAGGGGCACAGAGAACCTTTTGGGGTGATGGATATGTACATTATTTTGATGATAATGATGGTTTCCTGGGTGAAGACATATTATAAAACTTACCAAATCTTACCCAGCAAGTATGTACAATTTATTGTATATCAGTTATACCCCAATAAAGCTATTATAAATATACACCTGATATAGGAAACAAACTGAATGCATTTCATGTGAATTAATTCATTAAATGATTTTCTTCTTATTAACTGTAAGAAGACAGACACGAAAGTACTTAAAATATGAAGTATGATTCCATTTATATTTAGTTCAAGAACAGGCAAAGCTAGTTTGTAGTAAAAATAAAATCAGAATAATGAGTACCTGTGTTGGGGTTGGGTATTAATACACACATAGATATCCAGGAGGTTGGGCACATTCTTAATCTTGACCTAGGTGGTGGTTATTTATGTCTTTAAAAGTGTAAAATCTCATACATTTACAATGAGTGTACTTTATTCATTTTATGAATGTTATACCTCAATAAACAGAAGGAGGAGGAGTAAGACAACGCAGTGCATCACATGCTACCATTGAATTGGCAGTAGAAGTCTTTGGAGCAGTGCAGGGTTACCCTTTGAGAGTTACCAGGAGACAGAGATGCTCTTCAAAGGGCAGCAGGACGTGCACTCTCATGAGCCAGGCTCTGGCCGCAGAACCTTTCCAGAACTGGAAGCCAGCTGCAAAGCAGGCACTGTGCCTTTTCCAGCTGCTCCTTGTCAGGCCTTCTGTTTCTAATGGCATGAATGTAACTGACTGCTTCTGAAAAATTAAGAGTATTTTTACTTATGAGAAATGAAGAAATTAGAGTGAAAGAGACTTTATTAAAGACTGGGAACAATGTCAATGTTCATTAATTCATGGTGTGCCAAATCTCTTGGATTCAATGGCAGAAAAATCAAAATTCAATGGCAGAAAAATCAAATCTGCTTCTGTTATAAACAGAGCAACAAATGTAGGACTTTGTGTTTGAAAAGCCTGTTACAACATAGCAGAGAGGGGACATCTTCAGGCTTTTAGCTTGGGCATACTAGGCCAGTCCTGGCCTCTAGCCTCTTGCTGGATTAGGGCCAGGTTTCCCTTCCTATCCTTAATTTTTTTTCTGAGTGTGCTTGTTACCCATGTGCAGGTGGCATGAAGTGGGACGTGGAATCAACAGCTCTGCCTGGAGCCCAGTTTTCATGGTGGCTAATGCTTACTGACTTCAACCGCAGACAGGATCTGCCTGCCCAGTCTATGGGGACCTTTGCGTTCTCCAGCCTTGGCTAACTTAACTTGAATTGGCTTGTGCTATCTACCAGGTCTCTCCTGTGGAGAAGGAGTCTTGGTCCCATCCACCCTGGTGTCAACACCTGTGCCTAATGCCAGGCAGACTGGAGGGAAGTCATAACCGGCCCCCCCTGCATCATGATGGCTCTGCCTTCAACTTTTGTTGTTGTTTTTAACCCTTACCGGCTTCCAATCCCTCCATCTCTAGATTGTGAAAGGAGTTGTTACCTTGTAGGAAAGCTCCAAACCAAGAAGATAAACATGAAAGACCTAGAAAAACTTGGCTCACCCATTCTGTTTTTAGAAGTTTGTGAGGATGTTGAAGGACCATCAGAGAAAGCAGACATAATGTAAAATGGGAAACTTGAGGCAACCACTCCACATTTTTAATGGCAAAAAAGATAACAGCCTGGCCGGTGTGGCTCAGTTGGTTGGGTGCAGTCCCATGCACCAAAGGGTTGCCTGTTCCATTCTTGGTCAGGGCACATGCCTGGGTCTCAGGTTTGATTTCAGGTAGGGGGCATGCTGGAGCAGCCAGTCCATGCTTTGTTCTCATATTGATGTCTCTCTCATTCTCTCTCTCTCTCTCTCTCTCTCTCTCTCTCTCTCTCTCTGTCTCTCTCCTTTCTCTCTTTAAAAATCAATAAAAATATTTTTTAAAACCTTCAAAAAATGATAACTATTGAGTTTTGAGTGTTCCTTCCCTATGACACCTTATTCCCTGATTTCTTTGAAGAACTCTTTTGGTATTTAATTGATATTAAGTTCAAGGGCATACAAGTGTGTTTTTCTATACTGTGAATATTTCTTTTAAGTGTTTTCTTGCTTCACAGAAACACACACAATCCAACTTTATAAATTCCTTCGTTTGGAAGTTTGTAGTTCCATTTGTAATGGTATTAAAACTAGAGGCCTGATGCGTGAAGATCCATGCAAGAATAGGCCTTCCTTCCCCTGGCTACCAGCATCGCCTTTGCTTCCACTGGAGCCACCTTTCTGCCTTCGTTCTGGCTGGGAGCTGCCTTTCCACCTTCTTACACTGCCCAGAGGCCCGAGCAGCTGGGGCTGTGTGGAATGCCTGAGTCATTGCCATGGTGCCTGTGGATGCAAATTAACCCTCCATCTTTGGTGGGTTAATTTGCATACCCACTCCTGATTGGCTGGTGGGCATCATGAAGGTACAGTCAATTTGCATCTTTCTCTTTTATTAGTGTAGATTATTGTCTGAACAAACTTTTCCTTGTATCTCAAATATGATCTTACTGCAAACAAGCCAAATCATACAGAATAAATTGTGTGTGTGTGTGTGTGTGTGTGTGTTTTGACCCTAATAAAGTGATGACTTTGGGACTACAACAGGTTATAAGAAAAATTAATATTTTTGTACTTTAATTTTTTATTGAACTTTCTATTCCCTCACACACTTATACACAGAAAACTCAAACCATAGAAAGGTACTTCTTAAATAACTTCTAAATTCCCCACTATGTTATGTTTCCAAAAGCCAGAATCTAGTTAAAACAAATGTTAGACAGACAGAGTAACTTGTCACTTACACCACAAATCTTGCTCTTTGGAAAAGAAAGTGAATCGCAGTACAGTTTCGAGGCCACTATCCTTATGTGTATATTAGTGGCCCACCTTCTCCTCCAAATGATGATGTTACCTGATTCTCAATGAAGGGAGATTTGGAGTCTCACAGGACAGCCGCTTCTTTCCCCACCATAAGATGTTCACTCCTTGGTCAGTTTTGAGAAATAGAGGAGATGTTAAAATCCTTTTGTTTCTAATTTTATTCTCTTTGTATTTCTTCTTGTATGTTTGATGCATGTTTTTTACTTATGACTAAGTTCATTTTTCCCATTAATTCATCCAACACTTATCATGTGCCTGGTATATGAATTTGGACTCTGAAGCCTGACTGCCCTGTTCATACCCTCATTCTGTTGCTTACTAATTCTGGAAATTGGCCAAGGCCCCGTGCCCCAGTTTTATCATCTGTAAAATGGGGGTAATAATAGTACTTATGGCATAGGTTGTTTGAAGGATGACATGAATTATAGATAAGGACTTTAAGGTGTTGTCTGACCCATAATAAATACTATGGGAGTGTTGTCATTGTTTGCAATTATTGTTATGACCAACGTCAACCTTGTGCCTCATTCTGGTGCCAAAACATGCTTCTTACCACAATGCTTCTGTTCCAACCTCATGAGCACGATCTCTGCAGAGGCCTGATTTTCTTAGAGCAAAGTTTCTCAGACTTGGCATTGCTGGTATTTTGGGCCAGAAAATTCTTTGTTGTTGGACTGTCCCATGAACTGTTAGAAGTTTAGCAGCATTCCTGGTCTCTACCCAGTAGATGCCAATAAGCTATTCTTCTAGTTGTGACAACTGAAAACATCTCCAGACATTGCCAAATGCCTGCAAGGAGACAAAGGTGCCCCAGCTAAGACCCATCTATTTAAACGGTGAATCCTCCTGCAGAGACAGCTCTGTGGCTACCTGCTAAGCCCTAGCTACATGTTACTGTCTTCTCCTTGAGCTGTTTTTTTTTTTTTTTTCCGTTAACTTCTAGAGAGAGTGGAAGGGAGGGAGGAGGGGGAGAGAAACATTGATGTGGGAGAGACACATGGATTGGTTGCCTCTCACATGTGCCCTGACCTTGCAACGGAGGTACACCCCCTGGAAATGGAACACGTGACCCTGTGGTCTGTGGGCCGACGTTCTAACCACTGAGCACCGGTCCTGGCTCCCTGAGCTTGTTTATGAAGATGTATGTTATTTGTTACATGTGCCTCTTAACCACATGTTTGGAAACAGGGACATTTCTGCTGTTACTACTGAGGCCTTCTTAGTGTGTGTGTGTGTGGGGAGGGGGCGAAGAGGCGGGTTCCTCTTTGAAGTCTTCCTCTTTTTCGATCCCATGGGTTTCTCTAGAAACTGGAAGGAGGGGCATAGTCTCCCTAGAACTTCTGTTCAGAGTTGCCCCTTATCGTTTAAGGCATTCACTGCTTATTGCTATGGAGAGCAAGTAGGGGTCTAAGGGTCACACAGGGGGCGAATGTATGGCCGGGTCTCCCCTTGCTGAGTGAGCACGCATGGTTAACATGGAGAGAATGCTTCCCGTTACCAGGCTCTAAGCACTTTTTCACATTGTCCCTGAAGGCAGTTATTTTTATTTCTGTTTCATAGATGAGGAAACTTCAGCTTAGAGACAGTAAGTGCATAGTTATGAAGTGGCAGAAGCATGGAGTCACACCCGGGTGGCTGCCCCCCAGGTCCTGAACCTCAGTGATGCTTGTCCATCTCAGCACAGGCGCTGCCTCCCTCTGGTTTCTAGAAAGCAGCAGCCCACTCCTTGAAATGTCCCCTGTCTGGGCCCTAATTAGGTTCAGGCTCCTACATCTCTCCTGGTCACAGACTCAGGAGCCCCAGACCCACCTGAACTGTGATGGGTTTGGTTTTGTTTTCATGGTAATGATGTAACAGCTGAGACCCACCCTGACCCCACCTCCATTTCTTTGCTCTCCCTGTGCTGAAAACCACCCTCTTTTCTTCCCCATGTTCACCCTGAGTGAGCATCTGCCACTGACAAGGCTCACTGCACTGTAAACCAATCTTGTCAATTGGATTAAAACTTTGGAGCTAAGCCCTTAGGCCACAGAATGTACCTTACTGCCACTGGGTGTCCTAACATCTACTCCTAAATCCAACCTCTTTAAAACTTCATCCTCTAAGCAAAAAGTAGTCACTCTTATTACACCTTCAGTTCTGTCCCAGACACAGAACTCCATATAAGCCAAATATAAAGAACAAAGTGTGGAACAAACGTTCTACCTAACTTAAAGGCTTTTACTAGCTCTTTCTTGTATTGAATACTTTTCAAGATATGTTGGCCATTTGGAAGCTATGGTGTATTTTCCCCTCTGTTACAGTAATACTTTGTACTAACAGGTAATAATTTGAACTGTTACCTGATTTCCTTTGACCTACCTCAGTTTCCTCTCACTGAGGCCATGTGGATCACAAACTCAGTTAGTGTGAACATGGGGAAGAAAAGAGGATGGTTTTCAGCACAGGGAGATCAGTTTTCCACTTTGTGTGAAAACCCTTGGCTTTCTGGTCATTTTCCTTAGAGTTTTTAGACAAAACATCAGCCTCTGTAGAATGCACTGGGAGAAAATCAAGGTGGTAAAATGTCAAAGTACAAATGTGTTATGTAGAATCTTTGAGAAAGTTTTTGAGTAGCCTTGAGAACATCTAGTTCTCTTCCTTATTTCCCTCATGTGCCTTTCATAGGGAAGGCACAACATGTGGATGCACAGGCCACAGGAGGAGGGCTTAGGGTTCAAATTGGAATTAATTACCAATTCCAACAATGCTGGAGGTTTAACGAGCACTTGCTGTGTGCAGGCACCACATAGGCAATGGGGATGTGGGGGACGTGGCCCCTCCCTGGAGGAGCTCAGAGCCAAGTGGGGATAAATAGTTGCACTGCAGTTGGAGAGATGCTGCGATCCTTCCGGACAACGTGTTTAGGATCACAGAAGAGAGTGATGTTGCTGATAGTGACAACTAACATTTATTGAGGACTTTCTACATTCTTGGCACTGTTCCTTCTACACATTATTTCTTTTCTGATCCTTACAACAACTGTGTGAGGTGGAAGGTGCAATTATCCTCGTTTTACAGATGAGGAAGCTGAGGCTCAAAGAGCATTTCCCTAAGCTGAGTCTGACAAGCCAAGTAGGAATTATCCAGGGGAAGATTCTGGAATGAGCGAATAGCACATCCAGGGGCAAGTGGATGAGATGACCTCTGTGTATCAAGGGGGTATTGGGAGCTGGGGCTGCACCATCAGGTCTGCCCATGGTCAAGGGATTTCAACCATTCCACAGTGTTTTGTTTTGATAATCTTCACCCAAGGATATTTTTCCATTTATTTTTTAGAGAGAGAGAGGAAGAGAGGGAAAGAGGAGAGAGAGAAAGACCGAGGTGGGGGGGGGGATGTGAAAGAGACATATGGATTAGTTGCCTCCTGAGCATGTCCTGACCAGGCTGGGGATGGAAACTGCAATCCAGGTATGTGCCCTTGACTGGGAATTGAACCCAGGATTCTTTGGTGTGAGGGCTGGTGCTCTAACCACTTCACACTCCTGGCCAGGGCATGTGACCCTTTTTTTCAAAGAGCAGTCTGTGCTTCTCGGCACCCCACTCTAACTCTCTTCCATCCTCAAGTGATGGGCCCTTAATTATGTAATGCTCTTAAGCGATTGGGTGAACTACTCAACCTTAGAGTGGTTATTCAAGTGACTTTGAGCGTAGGCTTGGGGCAAAGAAGAATTGGGCCTCTGTGGGAAAGTCCCAGGGCTGGCAAGTCCTCAGTCTTTCAAGCTGGATGGATTTCAAGTCACCTTGGGCAACTCACTTACTAGTAACCTCAGTGACATTGTGCCCCTAGGATGCTCAAGCCTGTATCCCCAGAACCTACTGCAGAGCCTCCAGCATTGTAATCTGTACAATAGGGATACCAGTTAGTGCAAGGCGTTTCACATGATTAATTACAATTCACTGCTCAGTGAAAGGTAAGGAACAGGGAAATAATCCCACATCTCAGGATTCCGTAACTAGTCATCATTGAGCTAAGCCCTTACACTAGTAAAATCTTCCTGGCCTCTGGCCTCTGCTCCATGCAATTTTAGTTCACAGCGGGTGGGTACAAATGAGAGCAAACCAGAGGTGGAATTTTTTCCATACATGGGCCATGCCTGGTGGAAAGCAGCCTTTTCATCCGGGAATGCAGGTCGAGAGTGTAGCAGGACAGAGAAGCCCGGAGCCCTGATTGTGCTTTGTATGATGCTGGCTCCTGTGCAAGGGCTGATCCCTGACATTGATTGGGGGTGGAGAGTGATTGCACTGAAATATCTGCTAATAGGCAAAGCCCTGCCTTCCCAACCACCCTCCCTCCACCCTAAAGACTTTCTAGAAAACAGCAAAACAATGAAGCCACCTTGGGGTTGACGAGAATTGCATTCTCCATGCACCCGATCACCCTGCGCGTTGCCCTGCCGACTTTGTGAAGGGGTTGGCTGTCAGGTGCCGCTCCTCCATGTGCAGGGTAATCTGCACTGATTGACTTGTCCATTGTCCTTTCCCTGGAGCTAAAAACAAAACAGGGAAGGCTGCTTGGTGGGGATAGAGAGGAACGCAGTGGCCAAATGCTGCTGCTTTCCAGGCATTGGACACAGGCTCATTCTTTCTGAGAAACTTAAATCCAGAGGCAGTGAGTTTGAAAGGACTGTGGCTGTGGAATTAGAGACAGATGCTTAGCTGGCCATGAGTAGATATTAAATTGTATTAAACTATGCAAATGGAATTTCTCATGCAAGGCTTGTTTCAACCTCACATCAGCCCTTGGGCTGCATTTGCATTTCTATAGAGAATGAAATAAAAGCTGCATGTCACTTACTCATTTCTATTCATAACTGTGAGCTGTTATTATTCTAGCCTTCGTCTCCCATCTCCTGGACACAGCTTGGCCAGATTAATTTTCCTAAATCTCCATAGAAAGCTAGTGTAGTTCCCAACATTTCACTTTGTCAACTCATGTTTATAAGGCCCAGGTGTTGAGAAGGATGTAAGGAGACAAAGGCAAGAGTGACCATAGTGAGAGGCATTCGGTGCGGGTATCGACTGAACAAGGGAGCTAAATTTAAGGTCACCAGACATCTGGCTTCATCTGGGGACATCCTTGTTCATTATGCCCGTTATCCTCATGTACTTATTAATAGCACCTCCATTCACTCTCAGGAGTGTTAATGATGAGCCATCCTGCTTGTGCCTGTTAAGTGCTCATAAGTTACAAGGGCAGGAAGCATGAATGGAAAGGTTAAGCCTGGGGTCAGAGGTAGACAGGTGGTCAGAGGAGAAAGGGAAGGAGCCTGGGCTGAGGTTGACAGGAAAACTACGGGGCCTATGCCTCAAACAATGAGGATGCATGAAGGGCAAAAGGTGCCTGGATGAATGTGGGGAGCATCGTGAGGAAACGTGTTCAAGGTCTCAAGGGGTCACACAGCTGGAGGTTTCTTCTGAGGAGAGGGGAGAACTGGGCAGGTGGGAACAGGTAGGGAACTAGCACTTCACCCTGGAGGCTGGCAGAAGCCCTAGGTTCTGGCATGAAAAAGTGAAGATGAACAGGTCCTGGTCTAGGACTGGCCACTTATGACGAGTTGCAGACACAGGATTTGAACCACAGTGGCTGCTTCTGGACTGTGCTCTGCACCATCATGCCACTCTTCCCACCTCTCTCCCATGGCCACACCATGAACTAGGTCAATTCAAAATTCCACATGTGACAGGTGAGGCCAATGATGTCCTGGTGTCTTTGGTTTCCTCTAAGTAGAAACCTCCAGCTAAAAGTTGACATGAGCTTGCTGTTCTAACATCAGTTAAAATTATTTTAGCATGATTTTTGATAGGAAATAACCAAAAGCACACATTTACAGGAGCAGGCTGCCCACGACGATGGCCCGTCAGAGGATGACTCAGCATGGGGCACTTATCTGTTCTGGTGGGTGATCATCTCATAGTAACTTTGCTCGACGGTGGTCAGAATAAGGCTCCACATGAGCTGCCAAACTATCCATTTTGTCTTATGTCTGCTTCTCTGTTCTTCATTCTTTTTCCCCCCACAACTAAGATCATATTCTGAGTGCCCAAGACATAGCTACACCCTAAGCTAGATGCTCATTTCACTGTCACAAGAACAGTCAGTTCTATGAGATCGCCTGTTTCACAGATGAAGCAAATGAGTTTTGGGAACGTTGAGAGCTGCTCAAGGTGAACAGCTGTGTGTTGAATGCATTACCAGGAGACACAGGTCTCTGTGAGTAGTTTGATTGTTTTCCAGGGATGCTGGCGAGGAAATTAAACATAAGACAGAAAGCAGTATGCAGTTAGCGGTATCCTAGCCTGAATGTGTATCAGTACCATTTGAGGAGCTTAAAAAATACAGATTCCTGGGATCACTCCCAAAGATTCTATTTCAGTGGATCCTGGTGTGCGTGTGTGTGTGCATGACTGTAAGGTGCATCTCTTGGAGGGCATGTTAAATACAGATGCTGGACCCCACCCCCAGAGATTCTGATGCAGATCCTGGGTGGGACCTGAGATTTGTATTTCGGGTGCTGCTGACTATGCTGGTCTGGGGAGAGCACCCTGACAACTGGAACCGCTACCCTGGCTGTCCCAGATGTTTTCCAGGCCAGAGACTTGCTGCACTCGGGCTCATGGTCTCTGACTGACACTCAAATTATGTGAGTCCATTTTGTGGAGTCTGTGCTAAGATTAGAGAAGCTACATAACCAGCCATCCCCTTTCCTCCCACCCTGGGAGGATCCCTATCAGCTTTTGAACTGAGTCTGCACATGGACCCACCGCCCCTCTTGTCTCTCTGTGCTGTCAATCCCAGTCTAATGGGGTTGGCTCACAAGCTGAATTGTTTTGTGTGCTGAGCTAGACAGTCTGGCTGGCAGTTCCCAAATCAATAATTTAAAAAGTCTGTGGAACTTGAGCCCTATATGTTCATTAGAGGGAAACCTTGGGAGTGGTCCTGGATGTTAGAATCACCTAGGAAGTTTACAAAACAAACAAACAATAAAACTATTGCTGCTGGGCTCCCTCCCAGGGCAGTTGCATCGGTGTGTCGGTGTGTCGATGTGTCGTGTCGAAGTGTGAGCATCACCGATGATTCCCAGGTGCAGTCAGGCTGGGAGCCACTGGCCAGACACATCAGGGCTGTGCCTTTGCCAAGACTCCCTTCTACACAGCTGCCTGCCTGCTCCGCTCAGTTTGCCCTTCTTGATGTCACCATGCCCTCCGAACGGGCACTTCACGTTCTGTCTGCTCTCCATGAAGCATTGGCCACCCTCTCCTTTCCTGCAGCCTATTGCTCCTGTCTCCTCTCTTCTCTTTGCTGTTTTCTTCACTACCTTCTTTGCTGTTCCTTGCTCCTTAGACAGGAGCATTTCCCCAATGCTGCCATCCTTGTCCCTTAGCACTTGTCTGCACACCTTCCTTCCTTTGGATTCCTTCCCCAGATCCGTGGCCTGACAGCATCTGCAAACAGAGCTTCCTTTTGTGTCCACTCAGTTGGCCCCGTCTCCATACTCCCCTACTTTTCATCAAGCCCACTCTCTTCTGATTTCCCAGGGGTGGGGTTTTGGAGGTTAACGCCCTTGTCCAGTTGATACCCATACCTCATGCCTCTCACTATGGCCATTCTTGCCTTTGCCCGCTGCCTTGCTGCTGGGTGATTGTGATAATCTTCCAGGACCACCCACTCTCGGGCCCCATCTCCTCCGGAGTACGTCGCACTCAGTCCTGCTTCTGCTGTGATCATGTGGCTGCAGTCATCTCGAGTGCTTGCCATGCGCCAGGCGCGTGGTATGCTCTTATCCCATTCCAACCTGACACAACCTTATGATTCATAGGGACTATTATTATCCCTCTTTTTCCCATGAAGAGACATGTGGAGGTGGTTAGGAACCTGGCTGAAGCTCCTAGCCACTGACAAGTGGACAGGGGGCAGAATTTCAAGCTTACTCTGGGCTTCCGAGCCCTCACTCAGAATCACTCTACTCGGTTGCCACGCCCTTTGCCCCAGCCTTCAGCAGCTTCCCGGAGTACCTAGACTAAAGACCAAGCTCCTTGAGTTGGCACACGAGGCTTTTCCAGATATGCCCTAGCATCTGTTATCCTGTGTAAGAGTTAGAATGGACCGCTTACTCCTGGGTCTCCAGGTTACATCGTTTTCCCTCCTCTACATTTTTGCTCAATTCCTTGAGGTGACATCCAGTCCCCGAGAGCAGTGTCACTCCTCAAGCTCAGTCTTCTTGACGGCTCCACACCTTCTGGATTCCAAAAGCCTTTTTTGTTTGTTTGTTTGTTTGTTTTTGGTGTAATGTCTTTGGATCCCCTTTTCAAATATGGCTGTGTGGTTCTGTGGATATGTTATAAACCCTTGAGCATAGAGACTATGTCATAAGCTCAGTTCAGTCTCCAACAGTTCCCAGTATGCTCCCTTGTGTGGGGTGATCCTTCAAATCACTGCCAATGATTTTGACTTCCTTGTCCTTCTTGTCCATTCCAGCCATCTGTGGAGGATGATGTGAGGCCCAGAGATGCCGTCCCACTGTCTGGGAGCTGTTCTGCTCAGGTGCCCCAAGCACCCCCCGCCCCACCCCAGTGCCCTGCACAGCAGTAATCCCATGTTTGATTGATTTTTCATTCTTTATGGCAATCATTTTTCTTCATACATTTCTGTTTTTAAAGTTTGAATAAAATGGAGACTTGGTTGTACAACAGGGAGGTTAGGAGAGAAATGAGCAGTGGGACCTCCCCAGCCAAACCTGGCTGCAAGCGGATGACTGAACAGGAGTACAAATGACTTCTAGCAGGATGGGTGGGACTCCAGGGGACACACCGCCTTTCCTGCCTTTGATCAGGAGCTGGGCCGCTGTTGAAAATCCGAGTATTAGCACAACACTCACATGGTCTTGCTGCTCCATTTCTTCTGAGGTGGACTGGGTGTCCTCAGTCAGATAGGGCCACCTTGGCTTTACACCAGTCTGTCACCAACTGGCACAGGTTGGTGAGTAGGGTAGCAGCTCCTGGCATGCTTCATACAGGACTATGTGAATAGTAGTAACAAGCACTTAAACAAGAGATTAACCATAATAACACATGTAGCATGGAGCTATGATATCTATAAATATAAAAGCCAAGCAACCGGAAAATGGGAGTGACCAGAACAACCAGAACAACTGGTTGCTTTGATGTGCATTGCGGCCCTGATGGGCCCATAACCCAATCAGGGGGCAGGGCTGGCCAGCCACCCTCCTGCAGCCCTCCCTGCTGGCCGACCTCCCTTGGCCCATCCCACCAGCCGGCCCCGCCCCTGATTGTCCCCTCACCCCAATTGGGGGTGGGGCTGACCCTGATCAGCCCCACTGAGCCTCTAGTAATAAAATAAACATCCATAAATAAATAAATCAACATAACAATAAATAAATAAACATCCATAAATAAACTGCTTTTTTATGATCCATAACTGCTAGGGTTTCTAGATCTTTCCACCCCTGAATCTGTCACCAATCACAGTTACCTAAAGGAACAACTGCTGGGCTTGTTAAGAATGCTGAAGTGCCCTGACCGGTTTGGCTCAGTGGATAGAGCGTCGGCCTCTGGACTGAAGGGTCTCGGGTTTGATTCCAGTCAAGGGCATGTGCCTTGGTTGTGGGCACATCCCCAGTTGGGGGTGTGCAGGAGGAGCTGATCGATGTTTCTCTCTCATCAATGTTTCTAACTCTCTATCCCTTTCCCTTCCTCTCTGTAAAAAATCAATAAAATACATTTTTTAAACAGTTTACACTTTTAAAAAAATGCTGAACTACTCTGCAGGTGCACATGAAAGAGATATGAAGGACATATGAAGTCTGTGTCCTGTTTCTTCCCTCTAATAGATGATAAAAAGTGATGCCCACATCTCTTTTCTATAAGCACAGGCTGCTTTTCTCACCACTGACGTAGCCCTAGCCAGCCACCAGCAGTACCTACAACCTGCCACCGAGAACACAGCCCACCCAGGCCCAGGGGATGAATTTAGCCTTCTGGAGCCTATGGGAGTATAAGGGTAGTTTCCCTATGACCCCATCCTGGTGGCCTGTTGCCCTGCCAGGCCTGATCTCTGATTGCCACTCACTTTTTCACTGAAACCAAGGCTTGACCTTGAATATAGGCCCTATTTGGAAAGGCCCCCACAAACGCATTGTGATCCTACCAGTCCAAGGCTGCACCTCCTTTGTGGTGTCTTGTAAGTGCCTCACAATATTGCACGCCTCTGCCTTCTGGACACCAGCAGTTCCTGGTCCTCAGTGGCCTCTACGTCAGAGGCTCACACTTGCACTCTGGTCATGGAACCCCCCCTTCAGCGGCTTCGCTATAGAGTCATGAGAACCACATGTAGTTATCCCTTTTAGCTGCTACATCTGTAATTCTTTGGGGAGAGCTGATGGTTCCCTAAGGTGCAGGAAGAAGAATGGAACAGAGCCTGACACACAGGAATTCAGGGCAGAGCTGGGTCTGGGTTTGTGTCCTCCATGCTATGCAATGTGCCCTCCACACTCTTACTGAGGACTGTTTTCTTCCATCAGCAAATATTTATCAACTGCTTTTATGTGTAAGCTGTTGTGTTCATCCATTGTAGAAGGTGAATGAAACATTTGTGAATGTACCTAACAGCCCAGGGGAAATGCTAAGAAATGTTAAAACCTTTATCTATACTAGTGTGTCCTGCCAGCGAAGGACAACTGCTCTACAGTGATCCAGAGTGGCTTGAGAGGCAGGATTGGAATTGCCCAATAGGTGGAGGCATGTAGGGAGAGCATTTATTTATCTGGTCAATTGGAGTGTGTGTAAGATAGATGGGGATGGACAGAGA
The DNA here is from genome assembly GCA_004026665.1 of Murina feae. NCBI lineage: Eukaryota > Metazoa > Chordata > Mammalia > Chiroptera > Vespertilionidae > Murina > Murina feae. The sequence goes on from PVJC01000347.1 coordinate 81,580, forward strand.
CTGATGGCAGGGAAACCAGCTGGTGGTAATAATAATGATGATGATAATAATAATAATCTAATCTAATAAAAGAGTAATATGCAAATTAACCCTTGCTTCGTTACACATAAGCCACGCCCACCAGCCAAGTCACGCCCATTAGCCAATCAGAGTGGCTGTATGCAAATTAACTCAGCCAAGATGGCAGTCGGCAGCCACAGAGCTATAGCAAACAGGAGGCTTCTGTTGCACCAGAGATGGAGGGCCGGCTGTGCCTCTGCTCAAAGCAACAATGTTTCATATATAGAAGCCACAGAGCTGAAGCAAACAGGCTTCATTGCCTGCCTAGGCCTCCACTCAAGGCAACAAAGTTTCAATTATAGAAGATAAATAAACCCCAGAAACCTGATTCCAGCCAGCCTTGCTGGGACATTGGGTCAATGGGAGCTGTGGCCAGCCTGCAAACATTCCTCAGCCCCTCACCCAGCTGGCCACACCCCCATGGGGTGAGAATCCCCACTGGGGGGCTTACCAGCCTGCAAACAGCCATCAGCCCCTCATCCAGGCTGGCCAGGCGCGGCAGCAGGTGGACATCCCCTGAGGGGTCCCAGACTGAGAGAGGGCACAGGCTGGGCTGAGGACCCCCCCCCTGCCGAATACACAAATTTTTGTGCATGGGCCCCTAGTAATAATAATAATTACCAATTTTGAGCATCCCCAAGGTGCTAGGTATTTCATACATATGATTTCTGTCTTACTACAAAGGGAGTACACACCTGAGGAAAGTGAAACTTATCTGTGTTGAAAAGTCCACCCAGAGTCACAGAGCTTATAATTGGCAGAACCAGCATTTGCACTCAGCACTGACTTCTTTCAAAGCCTAGACTGGGGATGTAGGTGAGTTATGAGTTTGGGATTCAAACTATGGAAGTTATAATCAAATTGCAAATGGCAGCGATGATTAGAAAAATCAAGAACACTTGGTAACTGAGCTAAGGAGACCCAGAGGGAAAAATAATGACTTTGTTTTGTAGCCTTGGATATTAGATATTAGGAGAGAGGCAGTACAGCCTTCAGACCCAAAGTGTCACAAGGAGGAGGGGATCTTGAGGGGTTGAGATGAGAAGGTATTGAGATGAGTTTCAGAGATATGGCCATCAAGATACTACAGAAATTCTAGATGGCCATTTTCAGTCATATTCCCTGATGCACATTCTAGACAAGTGGTGAGTATGGAAGAGCAGGAACACAGCAAAGAGAAAGCATCTTATGTTGGGGAGATTATGGAGGAAGTAGGATGAGGGATGGAGCAGAAGTAGCTGTCAGAGGAGCAGGAAGAGGAAGAAGAATAGCATTATGGTGCTCATGGCAGAAACCAATGGGGAAGTTGGTTCCAAGGGAGTTCTCTGACTGCCATGCATTCAGGATTAGTGCTCCGGCCAGCCTGAACTTAGGAGGCTCGGTCAACACTCCACACTATTAGCTTCTATTTGCCTGGCCTTGCAAATGGTGCAGGAGATAGAGAAAGACAAATCTCTGTTCTTGAAAGGCCCAGAAAACCTTCTTGATACAGACCTGAGTTGAAATGTGACTCCTCCACTTATCCCAAGATCATCATTCTGTTTCCTCATCTGTAGAATGGGCATTCTCTTGCCTGCCCCAGGCAGGCTGTCCTGCTGGGTGTGGTCCTGGGAATCACAAGCGGTGCGTGGAGCTTAGTGACACTCACTTGATTATGCTTAGAATTCTTAAAGACACATATAAGAATGAAGGGCAGTTATGGGGGAGGGGGGATGATTTCCTGCTGGACTTGGGGAAGCCTGCCGTTTCCTTGCAAATGACATCCTTTCTTCAGGGGTTTGGGCTGTTCAGTCTGTCATGCCTGATTTCTGCTGCCTCGTGTGGCTTTTCAGTACTAAAAAGAATCTCCTATTTCTAGAACTTCCCATACTTTCATTTTGTTGTTGTTATTGTTGTTTTAGGGGGGGCCAATGTTCCAACAGAGCTCCCTTTCATTTTTGGTCCCCAAGTTCAGAGAGACCAGAGCCCCCTTCTGCTGGCTGGTGCTGTTCTCACTAGCCATACCATGGGAAAGCACACAGTGTGCTCTGTGGCAGATGTAAGGGTCCCCAGACAGCTAGCTCTGAAGGTTAAGACAGCACAGAGGATACACCATGAGCTGTGTGGACTGTCCTCTTGTCCTTTGGAGGGCCAGGGTCTGCAGGATTGTGTTTACCTGCCTGGGGGTCTTGCACACCTGCCTCCTGTCTGCTCACTACACAGCCTCACTGGGTATGGGAGTGGGAGGTGGTTGAGTGTATAGCTCTATGTGTGTTTGGTTCTCTTGGAAGACTTGGTATAGAGATAAGGGCTTCTGGTGGGAAACGTGTATGACTTAGAAGCTGGAGGATGGTAGGGAAGAGATCAAAATGGACAGGAAAGGCTGACAAGGTGGGCCCAAGGCTGGCACAGGAAGGCTGTGCTGCCCAAATGCTATTTCCCTTCCTTGGCTCCTCTTGGTGGGCAGCTCTGCCCAATTTCTTTGAGGTCAGTCTCCCTTGGGCTCTCTCCAGGACACCAAGAATCTTGCATGTTAATCTGGAAGGGAGGGCATTTGGGACTCATATTTCACCCCCTTTCACCTTCTCCGCCCTCTCCCCCAGCTGGACAGTTGCCCTGCTTTGCTCAGGGTGGAGGGATATAAGTCACTGGTGTCTCAGTGTCACAAGTATAGCTTTGGAGGGCAGTGTAGGTCAAAAGGATGCTTGGATTCAGGATAAGTAGCTTGTCAACTTTGCATGGTCTGTTTCCTCCCCCGGTCCAGGTATCCCTGGCACCCAAGAAGAGCAACTGAGATGTGTCAGATCTAGTTAATTCTTTCAGCCATGCATGAGAGGGCACACTACCATCCACTGATATGGATGAGCCAGGTGTTTTTGCATAAAACTTCACATATGGATGAATGACTGCAAGGGCCCTGTCTCAACCATTTAATGAATCTGAGCAGCATTCCTTTTCAACCCAATTGATCAATTCCCAATTGGTATCTTCCCAATTTAATCTCAGTAGTATCAAGTTTAATCAACTGGCATAAGAGTTGCCCTATTAATAGATTCACTAGAAATCCCCTGATGTATCACTGTATTAATGACCTTGTTTAAAAATAGCCCATATCAACATCTTCCAGCCATGCACCAAGAAGCAAGCAGCCTACTCAAGCTCTTTGCATGGGGGTCATGACACATTAGAAGTAGGGCTAAGGGAACAACTAGGGGTCCCCACATGTGCACTCTCACATTCCAATTCCCTTTAGACCATTCTTTTTGTATCTTTGCTCCTTCTAATTTTTCCCTGTTTCCTCCTCTGGGAACTGGAGACTGGATTCCTTTGTCTGTATGTGCCAAAAATGGGACTCCACAGAGAAAATTCTGAGAGCACCCTAGCAAGTTTGGCTCAATGGATAGAGCGTCAGCCTGCAGACTGAAGGATCCCAGGTTCGATTCCGGTCAAGGGCCTGTACCTCTGTTGCAGGCTTCTCTTCGGCTCAGGCCCTGGTCAGGGTGCTTGCAGGAGGCAAGCAATCCATGTGTTTCTCTCACATCAATATTTCTCTCTGTCTTTGTCTCTCTGTTCCACTCTCTAAAAATCAGTGAAAAAATATCTTCTGGAAGAAGAAGAAGAAGAAGAGGAGGAAGAGGAGGAGGAGGAGGAGGAGCAGCTGAGAGGTGTCTAGGATATCCCTGCTTACTCTAGAGCAGGTCTCTTCCCCTCAACATTGTTGAAATGTGGGGCCAGATAATGGAGGGTGGGGGGAGGGCAGGGACAGGATGTCTGTCTCATGCATTGTAGCCTGTTAATTGCATCCATGACCTCTACTCATGAAATACCGGTAGCATCCCCCACCCCCTCAGCTGGGATAAGCAAAATTGTCTGTCTGCTGACATTGGCTAATGTACTCTGGTGGGCAAAATTGCCCCTGGTTGAGAACCATTATTCTAGCAGCAGCAGCAGCAGCAGCAGGAGGAGGTATTTCGGAGGCCTCTGGAACTGCCACTGCCATAGGGAGTTTCTAAGGCAATCCTGCTGGGGTGCCTGAGGGCATTTCCCAGAGCTCCCTCCCCATTCCTGGGCCCAGCATGCTTCTCTTTCATTCCTGCACTGTTCTTTCAGCCAGAAACCCCACCACTCCTCCCATTGTTCTGTTGTCCCAGGCTGGTCTGCAGCTTCTCTGACCTTGGACACTGAGTTGGGGTGGGGGTGGGGGGACAGTGGACAGAGCATGAGCAATCCTGGGCTGGTGTCCCAGCTCTGCCTCTTACTGGCTGTGTGACTTAGAGCATGCCATGTATGAGGTCAGTGCTGTGTCCTGGTGAGCTTATCATGTCATTGAGTAGTATTATGGCCAAAGGCCCTGAAATACTTGAATTCTGCCAGTGGGATTCCTAAGGGAGAGAGACCTCGAGACAGTGACAGATGGGGAACAAAGAATGGTGTGTCTGGTTATAATGCCTAGCTATGCTCCAGAGAGTGCAAGTGGTGAAAGCCATTGTTCTGAAGGAAGGAAAGGGTTGTGTTCAAGAGTTTTATATTTGCAATAACAATGCAATTTTTTTCTGTAAGAATTTAATTAATAGTGTTTTAATGGCTACAAAGTATGTTTTGGTAAAAGTTATAGGCCATGATCATCATAATCTATTGTTATAATCAATAAAGTAGAAAATTAAAAGGAGATGCTGGGGGCAGGGAGCACAGAATCAGACCTCAGTGCATCTCCCTTCTCACCCACGAGCAGCAGAACGACAAGCCATGTGGGTGCATGTGCTGTGCTGTGCGCCCTGATGTCTCCCGAGCCTGAGACTGCCTTCCCATGGGCATCTTAGATGGCTTATCCAGGTGATGGTGCTTATGCCCATTTTTAATCATTTTCGTTGTACCTGGTTCACAGCGTAAAGATTTATGTTGTGAATACAGTGCCAGAAAACATGTTCTCTGGTTCAGTGCCTAATGACTCTCGATACAGAGTTCCTATGAAGCTCAAGTGGATTACACAGCTTGGACTTGAGGTCTAAGTGGAGCTTCTGTCTTCTTTAAGCCCAGAGCAGTGGCCAACACTCCCAAGTAGCTGTAGAGATGGAGGGCTCCATGGAGAAGAAGCAAGGGCGAGAAGGATGGAGGCTGTCAAAGTGGTGCCTCTGCGCTCCAGTGCATGTGGTCCAGTCAGCATTCAGATTCTAGCAGATTAGTGGCTCTCCTCTGGATAAAATGAGGATGCTACTGATCTCACAGGCATGGGGTGTGGATTAAATGACTTATGCATGCCCTAATGTAGTCTTCTTACTATTGAACACACCAGGCCTCAAGCCCCAAGCTGCTCAAAAATCTGAAGGTGCCTCTAGTTTCCCCAAAGCAACCTGGTCAGAATGTGGCCGAGTCGGCTTTCCCTCGCTGCTGCGCTTCCAGCGGCACCTCTGGTCTCCCATGTAATTGACTGTGAGCATTGGAAATAGTTGTGGTTTTTAATACAGTGATATTTCCTCTTCGGGGACTTTAGCCCCTAGTCTAGTTTCAGCAACTGCTAGCTTGGTCCCAAGACATGGTTCTTGTTTCTTCCTTGTCTAAAGGAAAGAGTGTTTGCAATCACACAGGGTTTTTAATGGGCTGTAAGCTGTTGGCTCTGAGAGGGATTCTTGGTTCTGAGCCAGGGAGACGTTAAATGTTTGGGGAAGCCCCGGAGTGCTGCAGCGAGAGGCCCCTTCTCTGCCATACAGTGACCCGGGCCCACATGGGCAGGTAGGTGTTCCCATTCACCGGACAGGCAGGAGGAGCTCACCTCCATGGGATGGGCACTGCCTGAGTGCTGTGTCAGCCAAGACTCTGGCCAGGCAACCTTTTCTGTGAACATCTGGGGCAGAAATTTCAGATTAAGACAGGCTGTTAAGAGAAGCCCTTGTGATCACTCCAGAAATAGCGGGGGGTGGGGAGAGGGGAGCTCCCAAATTGTTTGCCACTGGTGGTCTAGACCTTAGAGATCTTGAAATGAAAATAACTTACAGAGATTTTCTCTTTCAAGCAAGACTACACCTATGCCATCCCAGAACAAGTCTGTTCTGTTTTTAACTGCTCTGGGAAGGAGACTTTGCAACCACCATGGAAACAGAGTTGATTTTTAATAATGTCTGTGCTTTTGCCTTCTCACCCAAACCCTTTTAGCTGAAGTCTGTTGACACCTTTCTCTGTAGAAACACCCTTTTTGACCTTGAAGATCATTGTTCAGAGTAGTCATCCCTCAGATACTTTACTCTGTTAAATCATTTCAACGTTAGCACTTCTGGGTGGCAGCCAGTACAGTTCAGGGCTCCCCATTGTCTCCCCCTAAATGTTGTGTCAGCAAAAGAGTGTGAACATGTGTACACATGCACACACATGCACACACTTATGTACACATCCAGCCTTTGGGGAAGCCCAAAGTGGCCTATTTAAGGCTCAACATTTCCGTAAGATCTGTTGTTTTTTTTCTTCTTATTTGACACCTATTATTTTTTAAAACACTCATGGAAATGTGACATTCTATCCCAAAACATGACTGATGCTTTTCATTTTTGTACAATATTTTAACTTATTTAACATTAGGACAAAATTCACATGCACAACCTATTTTTAAACCCTTTAGGACATTGATAGTTGGGAAGATGCCACATTTTCTTCTGGGATGTCTGGTGTCCCTCATTGCACTTCTAATAACCTCATTGAGAGAAGCCTGGGCGGCAGGCATCTTGGCTCCTAAAGCAGGTAGATATGAGTTTGAATTTTGACTATATCACTTCCGAACAGCCTAACCTTAAGCAGTTTGTATCACCTTCTCAGTTATAACAGCAGGATATTTTCTACCTGGTAGGGTTTGTTTATGCAACAACCATAAAGCACCTATTATGTGCCAGGTCCTGTTATAGGAGCTAGGACTGATCGGGGGGAAGGACTTATAATCTGATATAGCACCTGAATTAATCTGAAAAATAATCATATTTTAAATCTTAGAACACATATATTTATGTGAATAGGGGGTTAAGTTTTTCTTAAGTTTCCTTTTCAAGGCCTGTGCAAAGCGATTGAGGAGGTTACTCAGCTGTGAATCCAGCAAGCACAACTGATAAGCAGGGTCAGACCGACCCACCAGGAATCAAAACATCATCTCATCAACATCATCTCATCACCTGATGACTACTAATAAAGGACAATAGCTGACATCTGCGGACCTCCAGGGCTGCCTCACCTTAGTCGCTTCCCCTTTATAATCCTGTCCCTGCTCCCTGCTATAAGGCAGGATTTGAATGCTTGTAAGCACCCTGTCTTCTTGGTTGGCTAGCCTTCTCAATACATGCCTCATATGATTCAACCCTGCCTTTGTTATTGCACACAGCGACAGGCAGCCTGAGCCCAGCTGTGGGTTTCCCAGTAATAGGACTAGAAGTGAATAAGAAGCATAGATTTCTCTTCTATAATGAGGAATTTCTATTTTAAATGGGAAGAACAGACTATAAACAAGTAAACAAATACAAGCATTTCAGACTGTAATAACCGCTATGAGGAAAATGGAACAGACAGGCAAAGTGCCAGTGCCAGTATATGTGTGCACGTGGGTGTGCGCCTTCCTGTGTGTGCAAGTGCCCGAGTGTGTGTGTGTGTGTGTGTGTGTGTGTGTAGGAGTGTGGTCAGAGAAGTCTCTTTGAGGTGACATTTAAATTAAGGTCAGATTGATAAGGGGGAGCCAACTTTGAAGATTAAGTTAAGTAATTTGGTCAAGTGCCTGGCACATGGTAGAGGGGCTTATTTGCCTCTCTTCAAGAATAAAAGAAATGCAATTTAAACACAGGGAAATTGATTTTATAAGTCACCAGATATGATTGGCAGGGTCTCAAAACAGTAACCAGTGACTTTGAGTAGACTTTGGAAATGATACCGTTAAAATTTTGTTTGCAGCCCAGATTATTGCCCCTCTTCTGGGGCCGGCTGCTCAAGGGCTTTTGAGTAAGCAGAGGATCTTTCTAATCACGTTTGTCCCTGGGCCCCTGATCACCAGCACCTTTTTCTTTGTAGGAGAAGCCTAGGTTTTCTACTTACCTATTGCCATGACCTGCTCTCATGGAGCATGCAAATACAGGGATGGGCAAAAGTAGCTTAATCATAATAATAGGTGATAAAATAATTAATAAATAATAATACAACAATAAGCTCTGTGTTTTGCATACTCACAGGTGTAATACTATTTTTTCCCACCACCTTAATATCTTCACCTCCTCAATCAAATAATATCAAGTTTGAGTTGTAACCTTTTACATGCATGGGAAGAACTGATATAATTATTATCTCCTTAAAGAAGCATTGTGTTGTACAAGACGGGGCATTTCCTAAAAAATGTCAGTTCCTTTTTAAAAGTATTGTCTTTTGCATACTATATCCAAACTCTAAACTGAGACTTGTATAGGATGTTATGGTCTGTGAAGCCCTTTGGTACCACTATTCTTGAGCATTAAGCACGCTGGGGTTAGAAAGGAGAGTCAGAGCTTTGGCATCAGCTTGACCTGGGGGAAAATCCTGGCTCAGAGCCGCATCTGCGATTAAAAAAAATATTAAAACAGTGTTTTGTAAACTGAGGACCTATAGGTCCCTGGAATCTTGGGTATATGCTTGGTGGTCTGCAACTTAAATTAAATTATTTTTAGTTTAGAATTTTCAATTTGATAACCTAAATATATTAACATGTCTATTCTAGATAACTTGAGATAGTTTATTAACTGAACACTCCATGCTAGAGAGAAAAGATTTTTAAATCTTTGAATCCATAAAAGGGTGGAGATATTGAGATACCATTCAGTGTACTAATCTCCAAGACCCTGACATGTGGAGATCACACCATGTCCACCTTCAGCTGTACTGCTAGGTTCTGTCTTTTGTGACCCAACTCACACTAGTTCATTAGCAGCAAGTATAGTGATAAATACTAGTGTGTTTTTTTCCATTAAGCATCATTTAAAACTTTTCAGCCTTATAGATTGGCCCTCCAATGTCATGGATTGGTGGTTTAAAACAAGTTCATTTTTCAAAAGGAAAAAAATAACTAAGATAATGGTTCATTGTGTTTAAATTCAAGGAATGTAGTCAGTAAGTGAAACTTCAAAGTCTTACATACCTCCTATAGGCACACCCAACAGTGTCTACTTAGCTCCATCGACTATCCATCACTTGAAATTAATATTGTTAACTTGAACTTTGTTCTTTTCAGTTTTGTACTTATGCCATTTTTAACTTAGCATGAGCTATGTATACTTGGTTGTTTCACAACTTGGGGTATGGGACACATAAAAACAGAAGTTATAATGAAATGTGGTGAAGTGTGCTCAAAATGCTGTGGATGCCTAAAGGACAGAGCAACTATCCTTGCCTGGGGAGTTGGGGTTGTCTGCACAGAGGTTGCAAAATGCAGTAGATTTTAAGGACGAGCAAGAAGTAAGCTGGGGGTGAGGGAGGTCCTTCAAGGCTAATGATGTGGGTTGTCTGAGGCACAGAGTGGTGTAAAGGCTTGGCATGGTTGAGTGAGAGGTTAAGAACAGGGAAGTATTGACAAGGGAGGCAGTAGGACTAGCTAGAGTCCACAGTGTGAAGCGCCTAGTGACATAGGCTGGTGGACTTGGTTTAGTCTTGGAGGCAAAGGGTGCTCAGCGAGGTTAATAAACATGGGGCTTGGATGATGTGATTTTTAAGAATGTAATTCTGAAGTGGGGAGATGGATAGTGACCAGGTAAGAGCAAATAGGAGTGAGGCCTTGATCCAACTGCAGGCTAGAAGGATGGAGGAAAGGGGAAAGTGCACAGAGATATTTCTAAGGAAAAACTGGTATAATTTGCATGCAGTTGGAGGAGCAGATTCAGGGGTGGGACCACCCTGGATGAGTCGGAAAATGGAGAGTTCAGAAGATGGAGCAGGTATTCAGGTCCTGGTTAGGTGACATAATGGGTATGAAAGCCCATGCATCATCCTGGTGGTAGTTGTTGTATGTGTACTTGGCTATTGGGAATGTAAATCTGGTGCTTGGGAGAAAGCTGGGGTTACCTGTGAATAGGGAGATGCCAACAGGAAGATCACTGCTATAGCACTATAGTGTTACCTTATTAAAACAGTTTGGATAAGATTAGAAGTAGCAGAATATAATCCTAACATTTGAGGAGCAGAGAAAGGAGCAGCCAGCAGGTAGAAGAGGAGAAGATGGCTAGAAGTTTAGGAGGAAACCAGGACAATATAGCGTCCTAGGGTGAAGGAGAGAGAAAGTTTCAAAAAGCAAGAGATAATCAGGGGATGAAACACCCTGTGAATTACTTTGAAGAAACAAGAGAGCTGTCATTTGGATTGTCAGTCTCTTGTCCTTTAGGCACATATGGCAAGGAACACAGGAGAGGCCTACAGAGTTCACCATCCCAGTGGCTGACTAGCCAAGACATAGCTTTTAGAGAGAGAAAAGTTGTTTGACATTTCATCAATGAATGAGCAGAAACCAAGCAGTTGGTGCATTTGTCATTCATTCATCCATGTGCTCATTCAGTCATCCATCAAATATTTCCTGAAGGCCTGTCAGCTGACAGACTCTGTATTAGGTGCTCTTAGTGAGCTTAGATGGAACATGGAGATAAATAAGACATAATCCCTGCCTTGGGGAGCTCACAGTATTGTCGGAGAGCTGGTTGTACACACAGATAATTATAGTGCCGATGGTAGGTGCTTCGGAGAGGGATGTGTGCAGTGGCTGTGGAACTCGGGGGGGAGACCATTTGACTTGGATGGGGAAGGTGTCTTCGGAGGTGAGTAGAAGTTCATAGGCAGAGAAGGGAAGAAGGGAGGGAGCACTGGAGCTAAGAGAGCAGCATGGTGAAGGCAGGAGAGGAGAAAGGGTAAGTCCTATATCATGCATGGTTTGAGCCTCAGGGACGGCAAGGACAGCAGTGGTAGAATTGAAGCTGAAAGGAAGAGTGAGGCCAGATTATGAAAGGCTTAGAATGCCATGGCAAAGACTAGTTTGGGTCTTATCTGCTGGACAGTGAGAACTCAAGAGACATTGGTAAGCAAGAAAGAAACACAGTAGAGGTAGATTTCAAGAAAATAGCCTGGGGAGGTCTGAGTGAGCAAGGAAAATACTGAGAGAATTCAAGTAGGTCCTATCTAAAACCATGTGCAGCCTTATTTATTTAGCAAAGTATTTATAGAACTCCTACTATGTGCTCTGCTCCATGCTATATGCTGCCACCTTCCAGGGACAGGCTTTTGAATCACCTATTTTTCAGGAGCCTGCTGGATCCAGCTGCTTCCCAAAGACTGCTAGATGCAGATGGCCCAATGACCAGGCAGGGTTCTTTGTTGGAAGGTTGCTGTTCCCAGGTTAACCTCGGGGTTCAGAAGCCGGCACACTTTATTGTGTGAATTAGTCATTATTTTGACTGCCCTGGTTGGCTTGGGTTGCAGATAGGCAAATGCTGTTGAGAGCACGAGGCCAAATGGACTAGCCCTTGAAGAAAAGAACTCGCCCAGGCACTGCATACAGAGACATCTGCTTCTGTTCCTGAGTAACTGTGCGGCAACACAGGGCGGACTCGGTACCCGGGCTCATGCTCTGAGTTATTTTCTCGTTATAACCGAGGATGGTTTCCATGTGGCTGGTGATGAAAGAGTCAGGTCAATTTCAGAAGTGGGAGTGTTTCCGATTATGCAGATCACATCCAAATATTTACCTCATTCCATCATTTTGGCTGGGCCCTGCCTTTGAATATTGTGGCCAGGCACCCTGGCCTCCTTTGCAGTGCATTCAAGGAAGATATTCGGTGCTTAAAGCCTGCTCTGCTGGCAGTAGGCAGCCCTGGGCACAACCCATGGGATTGCCTCTTTCCACTGTGGCTCTAGAAGAGAATCAATACGGGGCAAGGAATGTAAACTCTCTTCCAGGAAAAATCAGATCCTGTTAGCACTGGAAGGGACCCCAACCCTCATCAAGCCCAACCGGCTCATGTTACTGATATGGAAACTGAAGTCCAGAGCCACAGACTGACTTGCCCCAAATACACAGAGTGAGCAGCAATAGACTTGGGACTGGAACACAGGGCCCAGTCCAGGGTTTCCCATGAGTCTTCCCCTCCCTCTTCTTTCATATCCATAGTTCCTGTTGCTGCTATGAAAGTACATTGCAAATGGAGTCTGCTCAGCATCGATCTCAGGTTAGGCAGGTATCATTCCACCAACGTTTTCCTGTTTCAATGATAAATTACAATTTGAATGGAAGAAATAAAAGGGATAGGTAAGAGAGCAGGGGATTTGAGGGTAATGAAATAATGTGGCTAAGCACTTTGGGGGTAAGGAAATAGCAGTGATTGGTGGAGCTCCAAAGCCTGGAGGTTTAGGTCAGCCGAGTGCTTTCCTCTTTGAGCCTCACCTGGAAGTATCCAGTAGCCAGGGATTCTCAAAGTAGAGGATGAATTCAAATCACTGGGGAAGCTCGTATAAATGCTTACTACTGGGCCCCACCCCAGAGGATTTTATTCACTAGGTGTGATCCAGGAGCCAGGAGTCTGCACGTCTGAGGTGGATGTAGGTTGATTGTTTTGCAGGTACCCAGTGGGTCAAACATGGAGAAACAACACAAGTCTAGGAAGAGAAGGACGAGGGAGTGTCTGTGTTGTTCTCCAGTGTTTGGGTCACAGTTTATACTCAATACCATCCATATGGATGAATATGGTACAGTTTGACATATGAGATCATTCACTGTAAGGATTCACCAACTGGAAAGACAAAGATGGTGAGAGAAAGCCTCAGGGCCCTATATAAAGAGCTGGAATTTGCAGGGCAACCAAATCCCCACCTGCTGAGCTTTCAGATGGTTGCAAGTCAATGTTTTTTCCCCTCTGTCTGGCTCCTGCTGCAGCTATGACTTGATTTTCACATTTATCTATCTCTCCCTGGGCCTCCACTCACTTCCCTTTGTTATGGTTTTGTGCAAATGAAGCCTTTCAGCTGTTCCTGGAATGCACTTGTAGAACTCATTCATAAATAAATTACTGTGTGGGGGATTCAGAGTCAGTGGTCCAGGCTGAGAGTGTTGTACTCATCTGCTTTGTGAGGTACTTAACATTTTTTTTTTTTTTTTAGCTGCTGGCATTGCTGAGAGGTAAGATTTGGAACCTTTGCAGTGTGTTATGTCAGAATCAAGAGAGTTTATTGAGATGTTAGCTTGAATTTGTGTCTTGGAGAAAACTATTGTGGTGGTCCTTAATTTAAAACTGGTTTGAGGTTGGAGCTTCTTTATCAATCTGCGCCACCTACCCCTGCTCCTGTGCAGGGTCCCAGGTAACAAATGTCCCGGCGGAGCTGGCAGCTGCATGCTTCTACTTGTACTTGCCCTCAGCTGTCCAAAACTTTGCTCTCTGGGCTCAAACTCCAAGGTGTATTTTTGTAATGTTTGCTTTAAGGTGGTGCCTTGCTTATGTGGCTAAAACCAATCGTACTTTTTCCAGTCTCTCCTAGAATGAGACTTTAGAATTTCAGACTTTGCTTATTACTCATTTTCTATGAAAAACAGATGGTGGGTTTAATTTTGTAGAAAGAAAATTAGAAACCAGTGAAATCTTACATGATGTTACATTAAGACCGAAACCAAATACATTGAAAACATTTAGAACTGTTCCTAGTTATGGCTTTACTGGTGGCGATGAGAAATGCCTGGGCTTTCTGTGACAAAGACTACCAACTCTTGGTTTACTCCCTGCTTTGCACACTCCACAATCTGTTCTGAATCTTCCTCTATTTAGTCTATTTATTTTTATTTATTGAGCGAGCAATATTATAACCATGACTGAACTTTTTAAATTACAAGGAAACTTACCCCATGTCTAGCTTCAGTAACAGATCGTGTGTTTTCATTTTTCCATGTTCCCTTCCAGACTTTATCCATATTCCTACAGAACTCTACATTATCATAATAATGATATATTACAAGTTTGTATTTGTCATTTTTACTTAATATTGTATTATAAGACTATTTCCATATTGTTCTGTATTATTCATGATTATGATATTTCATTGAGTTATTAAGCCCTAATTTATTTGCCCATTCTTCTATTACAGTCAAAATGTCCCCCTTAAAAATATTATCTATAGCATAAAAGGCCTGTGGTCGTGACACTGTAAGGCATCATGACCAAATGAACAGCGGCCGTCACAGCGGGCAGGCGGGGTGCTGGCAGCATCTGCCAGCGTGTGAGGCATCACGGGGTGCCGGCAGCATCCAAGGATCATGCGCAGCATTGCAGGATGGTGGACATGGCCCTGATTGTTGCTTCTCCTGCTCTTCTCTGAGGTCGCTTTCTGTCTGTCACGGTGGAACTCTGTTCTGGTTATGCTGACTGTGGTCAACTACTGTCTCCCTATGGATGCTCCAGCCCTGGATTCCCTTAATCCAGAGGCTCTGGCAGGTCTAGACTTTCTTTGATCATCCCAATCACTATTTTCTCTCCTCCAAGTCCTGTGCCAAGGGTAGACACAGCTCATTTCACATTGTCTTGGTTACTGTGCTTTATATATTACTAGAGGCCCAGTGCACGAATTTGTGCACAGGTGGTATCCCTCGGCCTAGCTGACCATTGGGGCGATTGGGGCCATCTTGCCCAGTCCCAATTAGGGCCATGGTTGGCTGTGGGAGCGCACTGAGCTCCAGAGGCAGCTCCTGCATTGAGCGTCTTCCCTGGTGGTCAGTGTGCATCATAGCAACTGGTCATTCGGTTGACCAGTCAGAATGGTCACTTAGGCTTTTATATATATAGACTAGGGGCCCGGTGCATGAAATTTGTGCACAGGGGGGGGGGAGTGGTCCCTCAGCCCAGCCTGCCCCCTCTCACAGTTCGGGACCCCTCAGTGGATGTCCTACTGATAGCCCTAGTCTGGCAGGCGCCCTGTGTGTGTGTGTGTGTGTGTGTGTGTGTGTCCTGGGGTCCTGCCCCAGCTGCTCTGCGGAGGCTCAGAGCAGGCACCCTGTGTTTGTGTGTGAGTGAGTGTGTGTGTCCCCGCTGGGGGCCTGCCCCTAGCCGGATCTAAGGCTCAGAGCAGTGCACACCATGGAGACTTGGAGAGGTATCCCTCTGTGTTGATCTCTCAGGCTCCTGGCCTCACCCGCATGTTGTTCTCTCCCAAGAGCTGTGGCCAGGGCTGAGTGCTGCCTGCTGGCCACGCTTGCCTGCTCCCCGATCTCGCCACCGGTGACCCAAAAGCAGGCCACCAGTGACCCGGAAGCAGGCTAAAACTGGCTTTCCAACATCCCCGAGGGATCCCAGATTGTGAGAGCATGCATGCCAGGCCGAAGGATCCCAGCCTGGCCCCGCTTGCCTGCTCCCCAATCTCACCCCTGCCACTGGGAAGCAGGATCTTGCCCCGGCTACCGTGAAGCAGCCAGGCCCTGCCTGTGCACTGCCCCACAGCCAGGCCAGCCTTTCCTCCTCTGTGACCTTACCCAGGCCACCGGGAAGCAGCCAGGCCCTGCCTGCATGCTTCCCCCAGGCTGGGCCAGCTTTACCTACTCCACAATCTCACCCAGCATGACAGAAAAGCATCCAGGCCCCACCTGTGAGCTTCCCTGTGGCCAGGCCAGCCCTGCTGGCTCTGCGATCTTGCCCTGGTGAGTGTGAAGCAGCCAGGCCCCACCTGCGCGCTGCCCAGAGCCGGGCCTGCCTTGCCTACTCCCCAATGGCCACAGTGACCCCCAAACAGGCCCTTCTGGGGGCTGCGTGTTGGTGGTGCTTGCCTGCTCCAGGGCAGCAAGACTTGCTCATGGGTTGCCGAGACAATGCCTACTGGGCTCATGTTGCCAGGGTGATGCTGCCAGTGTCCTGCCCCATCGCTATGGGTGCCATCATCTTTGTCTTGGAGTGACGGTTAATTTGCATATTACTCTTTTATTAGATAGGATGATATTTTGTGATCATTTAGATATGATTTAGCCTTCTTAATTATAAGCAACAAAAACTAAAATAACTAATGGGGAATTTAGTGGAACAAGCCTAGGAGACAGATGAGCATTGAGGCAATACCAGAGAGTAAGAGGGGTGGTCTAAAGTGTAAACAGTTAGGTCAGAGGAGTTACTGCTAGGGCAAAGGACTCAACACCATTTGTGGACTCTTGGTCACTTTACTGGAGATTCAAATTCCAGGGAGGGAGTGTTCAATTGACCCACATTGCCTACCTTGGCTTTAGCTGACAGGGCCCCTGAATACCTTCCCATCACACGTCATCCAGTGTAGAGGGGTGGTTCCTAAAGGACCCAGGGAGAGGAGAATGATTGCCAGGCTGCTCTACACACACACCTTCCCATCCATATACATCTACACAAACATCCCTGCCTAACATTCACTTTCTTACAGCCAATCCCAAACTGTTGTTAGTTACGACATCCAACTCCAGGCCTGTGGGGCTTTCACTTCCCCCTGTAGTTCTGGCACAGCCTCTTCTTTTGCATGGCCCAAGTGGAGTTAAAGAGGCATGTGATTCTACCTGATGCTCCTACATCTCTGCATGCCTTCCTTTTCTCCTGCTCCCTGGCTTATGCCCCATAGTACTATTTAGAGAGGCAGCATAATATCAAGAAGTAGTTTTTATATGAGGAAGGGAATAACAGAAGGTTTGGAGGAATTTATCCAAAACATATGTGTCCCTTAATCCCACCTTAGCTTCACTCTAGGCAGGACCTATATCATAATCTCTGGGGAAAGGAGCATAATATGGTATGTGTACTTTAATCCCATCAAAAAGCTTCTGTTTTGACTCTGTTACCTTACCCCTATACCCACCTGGCCCTTCTTTTTTAAAATCTCCAGTGGAATGGAAAGAACCATTTTGGTTCTCTGATTACATATGTACATATTACATATTACATATTACACTGCTGATTACATATTTAAAACTTTTGAATTGTGATATAAGTTCTCCCATTGAAGGGATGAAGTGGAGGTCTGAAGTGCTCCTGCTGAAGACTGGTAGTGGGTGTGATGCTTTACCTCATTCATTTAATATATCTGACAACACCATCATATTTGCATTATTTTATCTCTTCTATGTATTTTCTAAGCCCATGCTTCAACCACTAGGGCACTCTATGCCTCAATGACCACATCTTCAAAATGGAAATAAAAATCCTTGAAGTGAATTTTGCATTACCTATTGGGCTTGTATTATAGCAGCTCAGGCAGATAAAGGGTATTATTGGTACTTCTATACCTTTTCTTTCTGTAATTCTCCCATTTTCCCTTACTCCTCTCAGAGGCAGTTCTTAACTGTCATAGAAGGCAATTCATCCAGTGTCATCTTCATCATCCACTCCTTTCTTCACAGTGTATCACTTTCCATAATACAAGATCTCTTTTGTTTGTTTGTTTGTTTATTTTTATCATTTAAATAATTTTACCATAATTTTTAGTGTCCAGAAGTCTATGTGGACACTAAAATAACCATTCAAGTTATAGTGACCATCTGTTCACATATGAACAGTATAAAATCTTTTTTTTAATCCTCACCCAATGATATTTTTTCTCTTTTTCTTTCTTTCTTTTATTGCTTAAAATATTACAAAGAGTAATACATATGTCTCTTTTTCTTCCCCCCTTGACCTTCCCCTGGCCTTCTCCCCCCCCCCCCCAGTGTCTTGGGCCCATTGGTTATGCTCACATGGATGCATAAAAGTCCTTTGGTTGATCTCTTTCCCCTCCCCACTAACCCTCCCCAGCATTCCTGCTGTGGTTTGACAGTCTGTTTGATGCTGCCCTGCTTCTGTATCTATTTTTGTTTATCAGTTTATTTTGGTCTTTATTATCCATAAATGAGGGATGCCATGTGGTATTTTTCTTTCATTGATTGGCTTATTTCACTTAGCAAAATGCTCTCCAGTTCCATCCATGCTGTTGCAAATCCTAAGAATTCCTTCTTTTTTATAGCAGCATAGTATTCCATTGTATAGATGTACCACAGTTTTCTAATCCATTCATCTGCTGATGGGCACTTAGGCTGTTTCCAAATCTTAGCTATGGTGAATTGTGCTGCTATGAACATAGAGATGCATATATCCTTTCTGATTGGTGTTTCTGGTTTCTTAGAATATATTCCTAAAAGTGGGATCACTGGGTCAAATGGCAGATCCATTTTTAAGTTTTGGAGGAAACGCCATACTGTTCTCCACAGTGGCTGCACCAGTCTGCATTCCCACCAGCAGTGCACGAAAGTTCGTTTTCTCTGCACCCTCTCCAGCACTTGTCATTTGTTGATTTGTTGATGATAGCCATTCTTACAGGTGTGAGATGATACCTCATTGTTGTTTTGATTTGCATCTCTCGGATGATTAGTGACTTTGAGCATGTTTTCATATGTCTCGGCTTTCTGAATGTCCTCTTTTGAAAAGTGCCTATTTACGTCCTTTGCCCGTTTTTAAAAAAATATTTTATTGATTTTTTACAGAGAAGAAGGGAGAGGGATAGAGAGTTAGAAACATCGATGAGAGAGAAATATTGATCAGCTGCCTCCTGCACACCCTCTACTGGGGATGTGCCCGCAACCAAAGTATGTGCCCTTGACCAGAATCGAACCTGGAACCCTTCAGTCTGCAGGCTGACACTCTATCCACTGAGCCAAACTGGTCAGGGCCCTTTGCCCATTTTTTGATTGGATTGTTTATCTTCTTTTTGTTCAGTTGTATGAGTTCCCTATAAATGTTGGAGATTAAACCTTTATTGGTGATAACATTGACAAATATGTCTCCCATGCAGTGGGCTTTCTTGTTGTTTTGTTGATGGTTTCTTTTGCTGTGCAGAAGCTTTTTATTTTGATGTAGTCCCATTTGTTTATTTTCTCTTTAGTTTCCAATTCCCTAGGAGCTGTATCGGTGAAGAAATTGCTTCGACATAAGTCTGAGATTTTGTTGCCTTTGAATCCTTCTAGTATTTTTAGGGTTTTCTGTCTTACATTTAAGTCCTTTATCCATTTTGAGTTTATTTTTATGTATGGTGTAACTTGATGGTCTAGTTTCATTTTTTGCATGTATCTGTCCAATTTTCCTAACACCATTTATTGAAGAAACTGTCATGACTCCATTGTATGTTCTTGCCTCCTTTGAGAAATATTAATTGAGCATATTGGTTCGGGTTGATTTCTGGGTTCTCTATTCTGTTCCATTGGTCTATATGTCTATTCTTGTGCCAGTACCAGGTAGTTTGAGCACTTGGGCTTTGTAACACAGCTTGATATCTGGTATTGAGATCCCATCTACTTTGTTCTTCTTTCTCAGGATCGCTGCAGCGATTCGGGGTCTTTTTTTATTCCAGACAAATTTTTGGAGAGTTTGTTCTAAGTCTGTGAAATATGCTGTTGGTATTTTGATGGGGAGTGCGTTGAATTTATAAATTGCTTTAGGTAGTATGGACATTTTAATGATATTGATTCTACCAATCGATGAACATGGTATGTTCTTCCATCTGTTTATGTCTTCCTCTATCTCTTTTTTCAAAGTCCTGTAGTTTTCTGAGTAGAGGTCTTTTACCTCTTTAGTTAAGTTTATTCCTAGGTATCTTAATTTTTTTGGTGTGATGGTAAATGTGATTGATTTTTTAGTCTCTCTTTCTGTAAGTTCACTATTGGTATATAGAAATGCCATAGATTTCTTGGCGTTAATTTTGTATCCTGCTACATTGCCGAATTCATTTATTAAGTCTAGTAATTTTTGATGGAGTCTTTAGGGTTTTTTATGTACAATATCATGTCATCTACGAATAAGGACAATTTTACTTCTTCTTTTCCAATTTGGATGCCTTTTATTTCTTCATCTTGTCTAATTGCAATGGCTAATACTTCCAGTACTGTGTCGAACAGGAGTGGTGAGAGTGGGCATCCCTGTCTTGTTTCTGTTCTAAGGGGAAATGGTTTTAGTTTTTGCCCATTGAGTATGATGTTGGCTGTGGGTTTGTCATATATGGCTTTTATTATGTTGAGGTATGATCCTTCTATTCCCACCTTGCTGAGAGTTTTTATCAAAAATGGGTGTTGGGTTTTGTCAAATGCTTTTTCTGCATCAATTGATATGACTATGTGGTTTTTATCTCTCAATTTGTTTATGTGATGTATCATGGTTCTTGATTTGCAGATATTGTACCGTCCTTGCATACCTGGGATAAATCCTACTTGGCCATGGTGTATGTTCTTTCTGATGTACTGCTGGATCCGATTTGCTAGGATTTTGTTGAGGATTTTGGCATCTATGTTCATGAGGGATATTGGCCTGTAATTCTCTTTCATTGTGTTATCTTTATCTGGTTTTGGTATTATGTTAATGCTGGCTTCATAGAATGAGCTTCCTCTTGAATTTTTTGGAATAGTCTGTGGAGGTTAGGTTTTAGTTCTTCCTTGAATGTTTGGTAAAACTCCCTTGTGAAGCCGTTTGGTCCAGGGCTTTTGTTCGCTGGAAGCTTTTTGATGACTGCTTCAATTTCTTCCATAGTTATTGGTCTATTAAGATTTCTAGAATCTTCCTGATTGAGTTTTGGAATGTTGTATTTTTCTAGGAATATGTTCATTTCCTCCAGGTTTTCCATTTTGTTGGAATAGAGTTGTTCATAGTATATTTTACCAATCTTTTGTATTTCTGTGGGGTCCGTTATTATTTCTCCAATGATATTTTTTCCATTGATTTTTAGAGAGTGGAAGAGAGAGGGAACGACAGAGAGAAATATCAATGGGAGAGAAACACATCAATTGGTTGCCTCCTGTATGCACCCCGACCAGGGTCCAGGGTCCAGAGCCGGCAAGGAGCCTGCAACTGAGGTAAGTGCCCTTGACCAGAATTGAACCCAGGACACTTCGGTCCGTAGGTTGACACTCTATCCACTGAGCCAAACTGGCTAGGGCTGAACAGTATAGAATCTTAATTGCCCCAAAGGTCAATCCAAATATTGTCGGAAAGCTCCAAGGGAGAAGTCCTGTGTGCTCATGAACTGTTATGAATTTTACTAACTCTATGACTCATCTTTTTTAAGTATCAGTTTTTCTTCTGTAAAGGGAGGAGGATGACAGCTTTTTCACGTGGCTATTTTGAGGATTAAATTAGGTAATAAATATAAAGTAATTAGCCTTTAGCTTGGCCCCTATTCTGTACTAAATGATGGTTGTTATTAGTATCATTTGTTAAATATGTGCTGATAGGCCTGGCCTGCCATTTGCTGCAAGCTGTTGAGGTGACTTTTAGGGGCGACCAGCCAGTTATACAAAGGTGGTGGTGGGTGGGTGAGGAGACCACACTACATTCTAGTTTTTCATTCATGCTGCCCAGTTTAGTGGTAAAAGATTTTCTGATTGGGCTCTTTTCATTGCTGGTTCAGAGAATTGCTCATATTTGGTTGAATTGTGAGTCATTTGAAGCAATGAGTCATGAAATTGCATTTTTGTAGATTAAGAATAGCCAGATATCAGCAATTGTTTGTTTATGTTTCAGCCTAATGCTTAAAGAGAGATATATGCAGATAGGTTTATTCTCTATATGCTTATTGTTCTACTCTTTTTGTCACTAATTAATATATTATGGAGAGCTGTCCACTTTAATGGATATGTCATAGAAGGCTGAAGCCATCCAGTGTCTAACAGATAAATTTGTATTCCATTGTTTGGACAGATTAGATTTTACTGAACCAAGCTCCTAGTTTGTTTTCAGATATTTTTGTTTTACTTTTTAAAAAAGGATGCAGTAAAAGTCTATATACACAACTTACAACAGCTTAATGCACTTAGTTTTGAGTATCTGTAGAATGAACTACTAGAAGTAGAGTTGCTGGCCTAAAGGTGGGAAAGAAGGGGAGAGTGAGAGGGGGGAGGTAAGAGACCAACCATAACCAAAGGACACAGATGCGGGGGACGGGGGTCTGGGAGGGGTCAATGGAGAAAAAAGAAGACATATGTAATATTTTCAACAATAAATAATTTGAATAAAATAAAATAAATTTTTTCAATAAAATAAAATTTTGTTAGCTATTTCAAAGTTCCCTCCAACCAAATTGCTCCAAGTTAGATTCCCATTAGCAATGAATATTCTTGCCATAGCAATATTGTAAACTTTATAATCTTTACCAATCTAATGGCTATCAACTGGAATTCTGTTGTTTTATTTTGCATTTATTTGATGATATATGTTAAACAGCTTCCATATATTATATATATTTCCCCATTACATTAGTCAGCTTGGACTACTATAGTAAAATACCATAGGCTGGGTGGCTAAACAGTAGGAATTTGTTTCTCACAGTTCTGGAGGTTAGGAAGTCTCAGATCAGGTGCTGGCAGATGTGTTTCCCTGGTGAGGGCTCTGTTCCTGGTTTGCAAACAGCTGGCCTCCTGCCATGTCCTCAATGGCAGACAGGCAGAGAGCTCTGGCCTTTCTTTTCGAATAAGGACACTAATCCCATCATGAGGGTTCCACTCATATGACATTATCTAACTCTAACCTCTCTAAGGTCCCATCTCCAAATACCAGCACATTGGGGGTTAGGACTTCATTCAATATATGAATTTTGATGGGTCACAAACATACAATCCATAACTGTAAACTACTCATTCATTTCCCTCATCCCTATTTGCATTGGGTTGTTTGTGTTTTTCTTACTAATTGGTTAGACTTCTTCATAAGTGAGGAACATCAGTGTTTTGGGTGTATTTTAGAAGTACCTCAGGTTTTCTGCTCCAGCCTTTACAAGTAGTGTGTTGGGGAAGGGGCACCATACTGACAGGTTAGAGGCTTTGACTTTGGATTGTTTGCTTTTGTCCTTTACCATGACTTATTCTTTGTCTTTGCTGTTTGTCATTGACTAACAGAGGTCCTGTTAGTCCTAATTTTAGGAATATTATGTCACAGAACACTTGGAAGTTTACTCATTTTGCCCCTCAGAAAACTCCTTGACTATTATTTGGAGGGTGGGAAGGAGTGGAAGGAGGATAGGGGTTCCTTCTCTTTCTCTGCATTTAAACCGTTCTGCTTTTTCTGCGCCCTTTCCCTATGTTTCTGGCTACATACTATAAAAACACAATTCTGGAGAATGTGGTTAGATTCACACCATGGGGACTGAGATGGAATTTCAAGTCACTCACCATAATTCAACTATGTATATATTAGAGGATTCTTATGAATAGAATAGAATGGAATGTGGTTTTATATTTTCTTTTCCCAGGGACCCAGCCCAGCTGCGCTACAGGAAAGTAAATTAAGGATAGGATTAGTTCTAGGAAGCGGATTTTTAGTATAGCTGCACATTTAACCTAAAATTATAGATAGTGCCTTAGATATATGTTAGTGAGAAACCAGGACTTGGTGATAAGTGAAATCCCCATATGTCTCAGAAACATACTTCTGCCTTCATTTATTTATCCTTCTACTGCTACTATACAAGTGGATTTATTTCTACTCATTTTGCCCTTCTGTTTTTGTCAACATCGGCAGGGAGGAGACGTGCAATGGCGGGGGGGATGGAGTACGGGAATGGAGTCAGGACACCTCAATTTAGTCCTGTCTGTGCCCCTCATTAGCCTGAACCATGGGCAAGTCTCTGTAAAAGAGACAAAATAACTCCAGCCTCAGGGTGGCTGAAGGGCCATGCCATAGAGCCCAGCCTTCTGCATGTGAGCTGTTTGTGCAGTGCTGGACACAGGAAAGGTGCTCTGCCAATGCCTGTCCACTTTCCTTTCTGTCTTAGACTAACACACTGTATTGGTTCCCTAGGCTTGTCCTAGCAAATTACTACAAACCTGATGGCTTACAGCGGCAGAAATGTATTCCTTGTTTCTGGAGGTCAGACGGTCAGAATCCAGGTGCCACAGAGGCCACTTGCACGCTCTACTCGGGGAGGCTCTCTCCTTGCTTCACTCAGTTCCTGCTGGCTCTGGCCTTCCTGCTTGTGGCTACATCACTCCAGTCTTCGCCTTGGTGGTTATATGGCCTCTTCCTCTATCTTTGTCTTATAAGGACATTTGTCATTGGATGTGGGTTCCATCGGGAAAATCCAGGATGATTTCATCTCAAGGTCTGTACTTAATTACATCTACAATGACCCTTTTCCATTAATGCAGCGGTTCTCAGCCTTCATAATGCTGAGACCCTTTAGTACAGTTCCTCATGTTGTGGTGAGCCTCAATGATAAAATTATTTTCGTTGCTACTTCATAACTATAATGTTGCTACTGTTATGAATCGTAATGTAAATATCTGATATGCAGGATGTATTTAGGCGACCCCTGTGAAAGGCTCATTTGACCCCCAAAAGGGTCGCAACCCACAGGTTGAGAACTGCTGCATTAATGGCACATTCACAAGTTCTGGGTCAGGGCATGGACATACTTTTGGGGAGGGTCACCATTCAATCCACTATCCACACTTTAGGGGTTCCTTTATGTCAAGACTGTGGCCTGATTAGGCATTTTTATAACCACCTCAGTGAATCTACAACCATTTTGATATTAATAAATCAGGACATGTAAGGGAAGAGAAGAAAGAACAAAAGCTTGCTTGCTTTGTGTTTATAAGC
This sequence comes from Murina feae, assembly GCA_004026665.1. Lineage (NCBI taxonomy): Eukaryota > Metazoa > Chordata > Mammalia > Chiroptera > Vespertilionidae > Murina > Murina feae. Next base: position 106,179 of record PVJC01000347.1, read on the forward strand.
AGGCATAAAGTCTTCTCTCCGGGTCCCAGTTTAGCAGTGAGGAGTTGAGCACGTCATTGCTGTGCTCATCCCCATCTGGTGCTCACATTGCTCACATATGGGTGGCGAGGAGCTGCAGCCTCCCTGTCCCGGGACCCTCTGTCATGCCCTTGCTCTGACCCCATCTTTAATGGCTCCACGTGGGTTCTCTGAACAGAGCTCCTGTAGCTTGACTGTTCGATATCCAGCTCCAGGCTTCACTCTTTGGTTAGACTCTTGTTTGCTCCCTGGGTTCCCTCTCTCACTCATCCTGCCTTGTTGCTCCCTCAGCCTTCACGAATCCAATTTAAGCTTATAAAGGTCATTTTGGAACCACTATGTGTCCTGGAATGTAGTTGACAGAAAGTAGCCCCAATTAACCCCGCCTCCTGGTTTCAGGCTGAGTGAGTGAGTGCCTGGGGGCAAGACCTCTACCCAAGAGGGAGTCCTTGCTTTTAGCAATATGGTTCCGCTGCAGCAGTGGTGGCCAACAGTGGTGGTGTTTACTTGAGCACTTAGGTCTCCTCATGCTTCCTCACAGCCATCCTCCGAGGTAATCTTAGCTCCGTCTCTCATTCCCTGTGGTGGGAAGGAATTCCACACAAAGGGGAAGACAATCCCTGGATCTTCTCACTGCTTGAGGACAGAGGAAGAGTGCAAGTGTGACAGGTCTTTGAGCTCTTGCGCCAAACAAAGCTGCCCAAAACCAACATCTTAAAAAACAAAAAGGGCTCAGGTAATCTGAAGATATTTTTGCACTTTACATGTGAGCCTGAGGGCCATTGACAATCCCACCTTCTAAGGAAAGTCACAGTGGTGCTCACTGAAAGAAAGGACATTTCAAGGGAAGGATCTGGAAGCACAAGAGCGCTGTCTGCTGGGGAGACAGCAGGGCGTGCTGGAGCTCCAGGTACAGGGAGCTGGGTAATCTTAAATCCCAACTCTGCGAAAGCGACATGTCTGGGGCAGGTCACACATCTCTGAACCTTAGCTGGGAGCCTCACCTCTGAAAGGTGGGAATGGTGGTGACCAGAGCTGCTATGGGCTATGGGGTGGCTATTACATGTGTCACTGGCACTGAGTGGGCATGCAGTCCCACCTCTGTGGCTTTCTCATTGCTCCCACCCGCACCCCCTGTCACCCAGCCAGCCTCCCCAATCTCGTTTTAGCTGCTTAGAGCTTTCCTGCTGCTGGGTCCAGGCCATTTGTGTGGACCTGGGTGCTTTTCTCTTTGTTCTCAGGGCCTAGCTCAGTGCTGGTGCCCCGCTGGTGCCCGGAGCAGCCTGCACAGCGCAGGGAGACTGCACCTCCTGTAGCACCGGCGTGCTGGGCGTGGTAGGCCTCTCTGGAATGGCAAGTAAATGGGAAGGTAGAAACACCCTTGGGTAGAACTTTAAAAGTTTCTGACATTTCCCACCTTCCCGGATTCACCATGGAAGCAGGAAAGACTGTCGTAATGGTGCATACAGATATGCATTGAGTGCCAAGCTCTCTGCTGTGCACATGGTTGATCTGACCTAAATCTCCTTATGGCCCGAGGGGAGGTTAAGAGGAGCGCCTCAGTGAGAGGAGAGGGCACCACACTGAGCTCTCCAAGGCCAAGGCACCCAGAGCAAGGGCTGCGTTATGATTTCCGTGAGCCCCGAGCACTTGTGCATTGGTGTGTTGCTTCCTCCATAAAAATATTTAAAATTACATTCTATGAGTGCGCCGTTATAAAGACAAATATAATCCAGGCGGGATTATATAATTTTGTTCTTTAGATTTTAAAACAAGCTCTGTGCCTACTTGTGTCTCATAGGTAAACCTTTCAGGTTACCCACAGCCTCTGAGGGCCCAGCAGGAGCGTCTGTCCGTCCCTAACCAGCCTCTGTCTCCGCAGGTCCCTCAGCGGATGGCAGCGGCGGAGGGCGCCCCCGAGGACGGCGGCGGCGTCCCCGGCGTGTGGGGCGCCTGGGGCCCCTGGTCCGCGTGCTCGCGCAGCTGCAGCGGCGGCGTGATGGAGCAGACGCGGCCCTGCCTGCCCGGACCCCACCGCGCGCGCGGCCCGAGGCCCCGAGCCCCCGCGCACGCCTTCGCGGGCCACGTGGTGTCGGCCGTGCGCACTTCAGTGCCGCTGCACCGGAGCCGAGAAGAGCCTCGCGCCCCCGCCGGCTTCAACGCCAGCCGCCAGGGCGCGGTGCTCCGGGGCAGCCGGCACCCGCAGACGCGCGTCCGGGAACCCACGGCGGAGAGAAGGTACACGCCCTGCAGGCTCCTGCCGGCCCTTCACTGCCCTGGCCCTGTCTTTTCGCCGCCCGCCCGCCCGGCGTGCAGCACGGGGCTCTGCACCACAGATTGCTTGGTTAATGCATTGCTTCTGCCGGGTGGGGAGGAATTCTTGGCTCCACAATCTCCTTTCATCCTTTGATTTATTTTGCAGCTTTTTAAAGCTTTGAGGCCACTCCCACCCCACTCTGTGGTTCTGAATAGTCTTCAAAGTGAAGCTAATTCTAAGAAGCCCTTAAGCATCAACCTTAGGGAGGCCCCGTGGAGGGTAAAAGCGGGAGTGGGGGCTGGGAGACCTCCCTCCAGTACAGCTGGCCTGGTGCTGGAGGAAAAGGAGATGCTGGCCCCAGGCTGTGTGGATTTGAGCTGAGGACAAGGTGCTTTTAACTCAAGGTGCCTTTTGAGTTCAAGAGTTACTTGCTCTCAGTTTGTAGGTTTCAGGATTCTATGAACTTTTCTAGACAGTTTCTCCAGAATATTTTGAGTGAATACACAGCTTTGAGCTGTGTCTAATTGAGGACCTAGATGTTGTCTAGAGACTTAATAAAATATAAACTCTAGATACAGTATCATGGCATTAAAATAGTTCTATAGCCCTAAGAAGCCTCCCTGGCTAGGCCAGCATAAATATGCCAAACAAGCAGTGCCCATGGCAAACATAAGAATATAGGGGCTGAGAAGAGCTTGTCATTGAATTGCTCAAATGGTATTTGCAGATTACAGCATTCATTCAGCAGTATTTGTTGGGTGCCCTAGGCCCATGATAGAATCTGAGAGGATATTCATACAAAAGCATTAACAACAACAAACAAACATTCACAGGAAAAACAAAAAGTGTAAGATATAATCTCTGTGCTTAAGAAAGGTATAATGTAGAGGTCAAGCCAAGTTAATGCCCATCCCAGGCAGGGCCTGAGCCTGTTAGGTGGGTAGTCTAGCCTCTCTTCTCAGTTGCATTTCAGACGTCGGCTCGGATGGCCACCCTTTCCCACCGTGGCTAGATGCTTCATGAAAGTCCTTCCTCAGCCTAGTGCTGTACGCTGTCCCTCCACTGACTGGAGGTGGAGAGGAGATACAACCCACCCAGCCACATGCTTTTGACCTGGTCAAGAGGGGACCGTTTCACAGAGAAGATGCTTTAGCTGAATTCTGAGAAATAAACCACATTTGGGCTGATAGAAGAGAGAAGAGAAGAGCTGAGAGTTTCAAGGCTTGGCCTGGCCTGTCAGTGAGAGAGTAAAGAGCAGGACCAGCTGGGAGAGGATGCTTCCTTCTCTCTCTTCCAGTGTACAAACCCAAAGACCCTCCAGCATTACTCGGAGGGTCTGCTACTACTGAAGGCTGAGGGCTTATCATGTGTTAGTTCTTTCATTCCAGCCACATCTCATAGTAACATAGCTCTCCAGTCCCTTATATGAAATACTTATGGTCAGTGCATGTTAGAATTCAGAACTGTTCAGATTTTAGAAAGGTAATTCAGAGCGTATTTCACACTTTCATGACATTCCTTCTCTGGTGTGGGGCAGCATCCCATAATTAAACACATTTTTACTCCTGCAGTGAAGCATATGGATTTCACATCACGTAGGGTAAAAGAGACCATGCCTGTTAAGGTCCGGTTGGCTACCCTAATAAGTTTTGACACCAAACTGATAGAAACATTAAAAGAAGAAGACAGACAAAAACTCAGTTTTCAAAACTCTTGCTTTCAGGATTGCAGATTTATAATAGCTGAGATTTGTTGAATGCCTGCCCTATGTCAGGCACTGTGCTATTGCTTTACACTGACAACCCTATGAAATGGCCGCTAATATCCTTATTTTAGAGGTGAGGAAATGGAGGCCCAGAGAAGTGGGGCAACTTGCCCAAGGCCTCACGGCTAGTATGCAAAGAGGTAGAATTCAAACCCGGGGAGCCATGACTATCAGGACCTGATGAAGTAGATGTTACACATAAGGAATCCGAGGTTCTAAGATATTAAATGACTAGTCAGAGTCCTAAATAAAGCCACAGGAAAGCTGAGATTCGAAGGTGCTGCTGACTCCCAGGTCCCTAGAGCACTCAGGAACTTCTCTTCCAGCCATTGTGGTTGAGAACCTAGAAAAGCTGCTCAGGGAACAGGCTCTCGTTGGCTGCAGGCCTGGACTGTAGGCTTTCCAGCCCATGCGTTTGGCAGCAGGAAAGTTTTCTCTTCTAACTTATTGACAAGGGGCCAGTTACTGTTTACTATGAAGTTCCTACAAGTTTTTATCATGCTCTTGTAATTTGACAGTTTCAGATGAAATAATCCAAATATGAGCCTGGGAGGCCTGTGCTGCTGAAAAGCGTCACGCTCTTCCCGGCTGATGGAAATCGCATTTGCTTATGTTTATCAGTGATTAGGAACTTGCATAGTATATATGACCCCAGAAGGAATGTCAGTGTATTCTCTGGATGGCTCTCTGCCTCATTCTCTGTTTCAGGTTTGAGGTTTGAGGTGAAGGCTCTTAGGGCTTAGATGTTTAAGAAACTGTTAGATTGTTATGCTAGGCAACTGAAAACTTAATTGGAGCCAGATAACAAATAAAACAAAACTTCATCTTTCTAACAAATATTTATTAAGCATCTACTATGTTGTAAGGCTCTGGGACACAAAGGTATGATAAAAACAGGGCTGGAGGCATCAAGGCTCTTATTGACAGGCTAGAGCAGCTGCTGGCAAACTTTTTTTTTTTTAAGGCATAAGAATTCTTTGTGCAAAATCAGCCTTAGATGGAGGTTCAATTTGTAACAGACAAAAGCTGAGCTGCTCTGTTTGAAGCTTTAAAGACATCACTATAAAGACCTGGGGACTAGCTCTAGCCGGTTTGGTTCAGTGGATAGAGCGTCGGCCTGTGGACTGAAGGATCCTGGGTTCGATTCCAGTCAAGGGCATGTACCTTGGTTTCAGGCTCCTGGCTCTGATCAGGGACATTCAGGAGGCAACCAATTGATGTGTCTCTCTCACATCGATGTCTCTCCCTCTTCCTTCCATTTTCTCTAAAAAATCAAGGGAAAAAAATATCCCCGGATGAGGATTAAACAATAACAACAAAAACCTGGGGACTAGATACAAAGCAGGCAGTGGTGTTTAACCTTGGCTGACCATTAGAGTCTTTTGTCTACTTTTTAGAAATCTTGACACCTGGTCGCATCCCAGACCAACATCTGAGTCTCTAAGGGTTGTACTTAGCGTGAACATGGAAAGAATCCAGCCAAGGTTGAGAATCGTAGGTCTGGAAGTATCAAGGTTCAATGGCAAAGAACTTGGGAATCAAATACTGTCCAGTAGAATATCCCAGGTTTAGTGAGCACATATAGCTCACTTGCAGTGGGATGGGGAGTATTGTTAAAAGTAGAGCAGTCTAGGCCCCACCATCTCCCCTGCCTGATGGGGATTGTTTTATAGTCCGTGGTGTGACCTAGGTAACTTCGTTTACATGATTCTGACAGACTCCAGAGTTTCAGAACCAGTGCTGCAGAAGGTTAGAAGAGGCATGGATATAAATGCTTTCCTTATGGGCTAGTATGATGAGATAGTAATGGGAATGATAGTGGCTACCATTTGGAGTATGTCTTCTGTACAGGCATTACATCAAATACATTATACCACAGGTCCCTCAACCCTGGGGGCCAGATACAGAGATGCACATGTACCACAGGTGCCTCAACCCTGAGAGCAGATACAGAGATGCACATGTACCACAGGTGCCTCAGCCCTGAGAGCAGATACAGAGATGCACATGTACCACAGGTGTCTCAGTCCTGAGAGGCAGATACAGAGATGCACATGTACCACAGGTATCTCAACCCCGGGAGGCAGATTCGCATTTCACAGAAGGGAAATGGGCTCAGTAGGATGAAACGAACTGCTCCAATCACGCCTTTCAGAATCAGCAGAAACAGAATTCCATGGAGGTCTGTCGGAATCAGGCACCAAAGTCCTTCTACTGAAATGGTTATTTTGGAAGTGAGGCAGCCTCCTTCTAGCAGGTGTGATCAGAAAAGCTGCTTGAAGGTTGGACAGTTGAGCCACACCCTGAAAAGTGGGTGGATTTGGCTTAAGAAGAGCTGCATCTTTCTTGCAGTGTTCAGCGCTCTTCATCAGTGAAGTCTTTGCCTCTAGTCCTGGGCACCAGGGGGATTCAAAAATTGGAAACACAGTCCCTGTTCTTGGAGGCCTGATGCTGTAGTGGTGGATGAGTGGAAACCCAGGAAACACTGCACATGGTGGGAGGCAGTAAAGGTGTGACCAGAGTTCAGGAAGATGGGAATTCCCTGTGGGATGGCACACTGCGCAAAGCTGGCGGGATTTGAACCCGATCTTGAAGAATCAGTAGAATTTACTTAGCTGGAAGATATCTGGAAACTTTTTGGGTCTACTTGCTTCCGTATCAGACCTTTGTTTCATTAAAACACACACATACACTGCAAATCACATTCTTAAAAGCCATATAAATCATATCAGTATTTATTGGAGCTCTCCCAAAGATCCTGAGCTTAGGAAAGTTACTAAACTTCCCTGAGCCTCAGGGACTTTATCTTTCAAATGAGAGTAATAATAACACCTATCACATGGGATTGTTGCATAATTAAATGAAATATTTATATTGCCCAGTTCATAGTAGGTGCCCAATAAATTATAGCTTCTAACTTCCATTATGGGTTTAAAGGCTGGGCACTGTGTGAGAGTTCCAGTTAGAATTGTGATTCTGCAGGAACGATCGGGTGGAGAAATGGGGCCACAAAGAAAGATGGGGAGCCAGGAACTGAGGTCCAGTCAGGAGGGCAGGCCCTGGGCAGCACAACATCCCAGGGCCTGGGCACCCTTGCCCTTTGCCCTTTCTTGGTGTGACTGCTCAGGAAAGCCGTCCACAAAAGGTGGCCTTCCCCTGGGACTTAGGGGAGTGGCTGCCTGGGGAGGCTCTGGACTGGGGGTGTTCAGCTTGCAGATTGTGGCCAACAGATTCCATAGGGCACTTCACCCACTCCTCCCTCTCTCCCTGCCCAAGGCTGCGTCTCTGTGATGGCTCTAGGGGTGGGGTGGGGGAGAAGGAGGGTGTCAGGTGAGTCTGGTAGCCTGTACAACCATGCAGCAACACACTTCTGTGGCATTGACAACATTTCAAAGTAGGAGAGCCTTTCCCCTCAGTTTCCAGAATGAGTACCTGCAGACTGGAGGGAGCTATTGCAGAATGTTCCCTTGTATAACCCCAAAACCAAATGGCTTTCTTTCCATTCCTGAAATGTCTGGGGGAAACAGCACCCAGAGAGAGTCTCTGCTGCCTAGAGTCTAAGTGCACAACCTTAGAGAAACATGTTGTGAATGCCCACCGGCTAGTCTAACTCAGCCTCCACAAAGTCAGGATGTGAGGGTGCTGGCCAGTCCTATCGAGGACCACTGCAGGGAACTTTCTCACCTCCTGGGTGCCAGGGAGCCCGCATTCCTTACCACTGGGCCTCCTTCCTTACGCTCGCCTACAGGGGCGAGTTTTTCTTGTCCTTACACATGTGAACTAGTGGCACCTGAGGAATGGGAAGATTAATGCTTTAATTCAGAGCTTTTTGAGATCCGGCACATTCTTCCTCTCCCCTACTGAGCATTGCCAGGTCTGGAACGTCTGTCCGTGTCTACGGGAGACAGTTGCAGGAGCCTGGGAGCTTACAGTCACATCTGTGGGGATCACGGCCACTGTTCTTATTAGGGGGAGTGTGTCAGAAAGGGTGCCGAGTGTGGGCTTCCCACAACTGCCTGGAGAAGGAGAGCTAGTTTCGTGTTGAGAGGGAATGTGCCTACATCAGGGATATTCTTACAGAGGCTGTGCAGACCCACAGCCCAAGAGCAGTTTGTGCTCAGTTCTCAATTACTGTTTTTCTTTGAAAAATTGGTCTTATTTGTGTCCATTCTATTAACCAGACCTTCAGGTGATGAGGTGGGGTATGGGGACGGGAGCTGACAACACAGTTCAGCCCTGGGTTTGATAGGTGTGCTTGTCTACTCAGCTCTGCCATTTACTAGTCTTGTGCCCTGCTGGCACTGTTCAGACTTTCCCTAATGGGGAAATAATACACCTGCTTCACTGGGTTACTGTGAATGGATAATTCCTACAAAGTGCTCAGCACAGTGTAGAGCAACTCATAAACACTCGGTGAACATGGCAGACTGCCTTCCATTTGCCGGGACACTGGGAGCACCGAGGTGGGATTAATTCTTGGGGAATCAAGAGGAGCGTGCCTTCCTCAGGTTGGAAGGAGCTAGGAAGTACTTGGAAGGGATAGGGGATGGCAGTGCTTTGGTGACATAGAAACAAAAAGGTCTCTTGTTCTCGAGGGACTCATGCTGGTGGGGTGGGGAGGAAGACAAGCAAATGTACATTTATAAAACCCAGGGTTCAGGCTCTCTTAAGAGGGATGCTCTGGGCGTGGGGAGTGGGTGGGAGAGAAGCCTGAGGAGTTCAGGGAAGGCTTCTCAGAGGAATGCTGACTGAGCTGAGCTTTGAGGAAGAAGGATTTTAGCAGAGCCCAAGAGTGAGGAGAGCATTACCCAAAAAGCAAAGTGCAGGACGGAGTCCTGGAAACAGGAGTGAACCTGATGTTCTAGAAGTCAGAACCAGCCTGCTGGGGCTGCAGCGCAGGCTGCATCTAAGGGAGTTTCCAGGCTGGACTGGGGAGGTCCCTGTGCTCCCCTCCAGGGTGGGACTATGGAGCAGCCTTAGGGAATTAAATCAGAAATTATCTGAGAAAGAAATCCCCATAAACACAGCTAACCAATCTTTTCTATTTTAAAGCAAGACAGTGTATCTAGTGTATAGTCAGTCTAAATATCTCCTAATGCCCTTGTGATTTTAAAAATGTTTGTGCCACATCTTACGAAGCCCGTTTATTCCCTGAGGAGCAAAGACTTGCACCTCTAGTTTTGTAATAGTTGTGTTAGTTTCCCACTGATGGTGTAACTTTTTTTTTGAGGGGGGGAGGATGGTGATGGTGTAACTCTTAACATAAATTTAGTGGCTTAAAACAGCATAAAGTTATTCTCTTGCAGTCTGGAAGTCAGAAGTCTAAAATCAAGATGTTGTCAGGGCTACATTTCGTCTGGGGACTTCAGGGAAGAATTGTGTCCTTCTCTTTTCCAGCTTTTGAAAGCTGCCTGCGTTCCTCGGCTCCTCCCCTCACCCACTCTCTTGCTTCTGTCATTTTCCACTTCGCTAACACCGTCCTCAGACCTCCTCCTTGTGAGGACCCTTGTGTTCACATCACACCCACTCATAACCAGAATCCTCCTCCAGCTCAAGTTCCTTAACTTAATCTCAGCTGCAAAGTCCTTTCTCCACAGAAGGTCACTGGGGATTAAGATATGGACACCTTTGGGGTAGGGGTGGAGGATGATCCAGCCAATCATTGTGCAGTCTTAAAAATACCCAAGGAATAAGACAATTTCTGTGCTAGCAGGACCACTGGCACTTCCCCACCTAGTCCTGTCTAGTTATTGTCCATGGGAAATTTAGCAGTTCTGCCCCCACAAAAAGAAAAGGAAAGCCGTGCTTCCCACCCTATCTTTCAGTGTTCTTTGGACACTGGTGTTAGCCAAGACCAGCGCCTGTAATGAGGTTAAAGATAATAGATGCCCAAGGCAGCTGGATGGGATGAAGAGCCCTGTATCCCAAGTCCAGAATCCACGGTCCAGGTTCCAGCTCTCTCCAGTGTTTTCATCATGGCCAGGTCACCTCATTTCTCTAGGCTTTATTTTGCATGTTTGTAAAATAAAAGGGACCTATCCCATTCATTAAGGTCTCCTGCTAGATACTGATGCATTATTGAGGATCAGTTGCTGCTTTAAATGTTCCACCATCATTCTGCCATCCTGAGTACTGAAAGGGAAGAAGGTGGCTGGGAGACACAGCCCGCAGACAGACTTTCAGACACGCTCTAGAATTTGTTGGCTGTTCTTTCTAGATACATCAACAACACTACCCTTCAATTACCTCTGTTCAGATTTCTGTCTCATAACATGAGTTTTTCTTAAAAGTGTCATTGAAACACATCCGACCTTCTTTTATTGGTCTCTCTCATCGCTCCCCCCCACCCTGCCTGGGCCTTGCCCTTTTCTATTGGAAGCATTCATATTTCTTACCTTGGAGAAAACCCTGGGCTTGGCGTCATTACACTCCATTTCCTGCCTCAGCACTATTATTTGCTAACTGGATGGTCTTCAGGAATCACTTAATCTAATGTATGAATTGTGCATAATTATATGTCTTCTGTCAACTACAGAGGCCCATTGAGAGGGTTAAATGAGGTAATAGCTATAAAAGTATTTTGAAAAATATAAGACACTTCAAAAACAACATGGCCAATTATTTTATCATTTACCGTGTTATCTTTGGGTTTTACAGCCTTGTGTCTTTTTCTCTAACTTCTTGTATGAGTATGCATGTGCATGTATATGAGTGTGAGTGTGCACATATGTGTAGCATGTGTGCATGCATGTATGTGCGTGCATGTGTGTGCATGGACATGCATATTTGTGTGCATGTATGTTAGTACTATGTGTGTCGATGTGTGTGTGTGTATGTGTGTGTGTGTTTGCTTGAAAGGGCTATTAATTTTGAGACAGGACAGAAGGATCAAGCTTCGATCACAGACTTTTCTCGCCCTTTCCTGCTTCCCCAGAGAGCTGTCCCCGGCTGCTGGTAGGAATCATTTGTTTTTTCAGCTCTTCCTTTCCTGCCCACTTTCTTGAAGGCTATTTGCATTTCATCATTAATAACTGTGGAGCAATATGTTATTTCTGACTTGGGGGCCCCTGGAGCCAGTGGGCTCCATAATGCGGGATAGGAAAACTTGTTGTTAATTAAGCTTCACAAAGCCACATGCCGGTTTCCTGTCCCTCAGTCGATACCTAGGGAGTCTTATTACATACAGGGGGGGCAGAAACCACATGGCAAAGAAAAGGGAAGTCTTTGGCCTTGTCTGTGTTTCTCCTTGGAAAACCTCCCGGGCAGTCAGCAGAGAAAGCAGGTACATCTGTTTGAAATGTATACTTCACATTTTTGGTGTTTTTTGTTTTGCTCCTGCAAGGAAAAGTTTCATTTCTTTACCTTCTGAGACAGGATTTCCACTTAGTCCCTGAATTGTTTGACAAGAAGTTACCTGTTGATGTTAACCAGATAAATGGGGTTTTAATATGCTTTAGTTTCTAAATCGGAAACCCTAGTCCTGTTTAGTGGGAGAGTTTGTAGCAGAGCCGGCCCACTGGTATGTACATTTCTGCCTGTAGGTTAGGAAAGATTGGAGCCAGATTTTAAGCTTGAGTTACTCTGATCTCAGACAAGGCTCCAAAGAGCCCTTGTTCATTTCTTGTGGCATTTCATTAAGTGTCAGAAGTATTTCATTAGTTATCAGAACAAAGATCACATTTGCTATAAGAATGTTTTGTTGAACCCCCTCCAAGTCATTCATAACTCTGGATTCCAGAAGAAAGATATGATGGGCTATGGAAAAAGCCTGACTACAATATGTGTGTCCCAGAAGGGGGATCTCAACTTTGCATCTGAGACCCCCCAGGACTTCTCCTTGGATGCACGCCTGGTGGCAGCATGAGATGCCTTTGAGTAAGGATGGGAGGGGAATGTTTCCTGCATACGCTGGTTATTGTCATTTCCTTTACGCATCCTTCCTGCATACATTGCAGACTCGTTTGTATTAATATCAATCATTTTAAAGCACCTACCACGTCCACATCATTTACATGTGCATTTGAACCTCAAGCAGCCTCATGTTATAGTTACACTGAGCTGAGGTAGAGAAGTCCCCAGTGTGGCGTTCCTATAAGGAGCAGAGTAGGATTTGAATGCAAGCTTGCCTGACCCCAATGTCCCCACTCTTCTCAGTGCCATCTGCGCATGTAATGTAGATCCAGATAATGTACCTGTGTGTGAGGGATTTGGGGAACAACCCCTGTGGCATCTCTGTTGGTTCTCATGGTAAAGTGCTAATAGCCTCCCTTTCTTGTCCATCCATAGACCTTTTCCTGGATGTATAATACTTTTAGCTAATATCTATTAACAGTAACAAGAATATTCCTAACTGATGTTTACTGAGGGTTTGCTATCTAGAGAGTTGAATAATGTGCTCCCCCAAAGATATCAGAGTCTAATCTCTGGAGTCCCAGAATACTAATTTATTTGGAAAAAGGACTTTATAGATGCGATCAAGGATCTTGAGATGTGGGGATTAGTCTAGGTTATACAGGTGCACCCTAGATGCAATCATGAGTATACATAGAGGAAGCAGCCAGAGAGAAAGCTAATACACAGACACAGAGGATAAGGTGATTTGAAGATAGAACAGAGAAATTTGAACAACATATCTTTCTTCTGAAATTTGAAGAATGGAGTGATGCAGCCACAAGCCAAGGCTTGCTGGCAGCCACCAGAAACTGGAAGAGGCAAGGAAAGATTCTTCCCTAGAGCCTCCTTAGGGAGCACAGACCTGCCAACAACTTGATTTCAGCAATTGATACTGATTTTGAAGTTCTAGAACTGTGAGAGAATGAATTTCTGTTGTTTTAAGCCACCAAGTTTGTGGTAGTTTGTTACAGCGGCCCTAAGAAACTAATATACTATGTTTAAGTCTCTGAGCTAAACCTCAAAGGACTCACACATAAAGTATCTGTATTGTCTCCCCCCTCCTCCCTTCCTTTTTTTTTTAAATGAGAGGAACTCTGCCCTTAGAGAGAGGAAGCGAGGAGTCTCAGGTCCCAGAGCTGGGAGGTTGTAGGATCTGAACTAGAGTCTAGCTCCAAGTTTCTGCTCTTAACCATTGTGTTATTTTCCCTTCCTGCTCCAGACTGCATTCTCACCCCAATGCCCTTTATATCAGGCCGTGGTCAGGATCTAGCCTTGCCCCTAAGAGAGCCTTCCTTTTCCTCTTTAAGGTTTGACTTCTAGGCGTACTTTATTTTCTTTATTCTCTCATGAATCTATTCCATATGGAAACATTTGGTCCCCTGGGGACAAGGTAGGCCAAACAGCAGTTAACTAAGACTCCCTTTTCCTCAGTAATTAGAACACAGTTCATTGTGGGCTAGTGCAGAAAACATTTCTTTCTGAATTTGGAGGAAAATAGTCATTTTGCTCTCTGTTTTCCAATAAAGCCTCATTCCAAACAGTTTGTTCCTGTAATGCTCTGTGAATGGCATTTGGTATTTATAAGCTGTACTATATTGCAGCTGTTTAAGCTCCTTAAGAGCTTACCATTCATTCATTCGGTAACATTTGTTAATATTACAATAATATTTGTTCACACAGACTTACTAGCTTGGACAACTTGTTTAATCTGTTCTAGACTCCGTTTTCTTATACATAAAGAGGAGTATTGGCCCCTTTGCTCTTTGCAGTGATGGCTAAGTAGGAAAACATAGATATAACATTCGGCAGGTGTTCAGTAAATTGTTGCTATTTGAATACCGAATTTATTCAAGTGCATGAAGGCTAAATATTTTGAGGAATGGGGTAAACTCTAGAACAAACCCCTCTTTCCTTCAATTAACTGAAGGTTAACTGAGAGTGACAGACTTACACCTAAATAATTTCCTCTAATGCAAAGGAGAAAGGTATGCATTATTTCACACTTAATTACCATACTTAAAATATTTCATATTTATGACAAAGAAAAAAAATGAAGTGATATATGGTAAGCAGGCACATGGAAGGTGGTATAAAAACTCAGAGTTCTTACTGTGGCCAGTGTTACTCAGTGATTAGAACATCTGCACTGAAAGGTCTTAGATTAAATTCTGGTCAAGGACATGTTCCTAGGTTGCAGGTTCAATCTCCAGCCCTGGTTGTTGGGGCTCATGAGGGAGGTAGCCAATCAATGTGTCTCTCTCACTTCAATGTCTTGGTCTGTTTGTCTGTCTGTCTCTCTAGGCCCTTTCACTCTATCCAAAATCAATGGAAAATGCCCTTAGGTGAGGATTAACAACAGCACAAAAATTCAGAGTTGGAAGACATCCAGAATATCTATATATTTAAAAGCCTAAGGGACCAGCCAGTAGTTACGATGTGCACCCCCTGATGGTCAGTGCACTCCCGCAGCCAACCTTTCACGCCTGATCCCCAGCCAGACTGAGAGACCCCACCCATTTACACATTTGTGTACCGGGCCTCTAGTGAGAGAAATAAGATTGCTTCCTCCATGGGCCTTTCACATAAAAGATGCTTAAGAAATGTACATTGCATTATAATTGATTTACCATTACATTAATTAATTCAGCAGAACTTAAAGCAAATAGTTCTTCAGCTTGCTTCAACCTGTTGGGGATCCGCCTCTGGGGCAGGGGCACTGTTTGAGGCTCCCTAGAGGAGACAGGTTAGGAACTCACATTTGTTTAGCACTTGCCCTGACCAGGCACTGTGCCCAACAGGTAATTTCCTTTGGTTTCCTAAACCCCTATAGTCCTGGAGGATTGCTCAGGTTCAGATTACAACCCATACCAGCAACAGGTTTGGCTCCCGAGAGGGCTGCTCTCAGTTACGCTGGAGAAATGAAAGCATTTACTGTTCTTCCATGAAAAACTGGCTCCGTACCTCACAGCCCATGTTTGTCAGGCTGTCTCTGCAGTGACCCTCACATGTCAACGTTGGAAGCTTTGTGCCTCTCACCTTTGGGACAGTGTTGCTGTCATGGAAACCACCGTTTATGGAGTGTCCACTGAGAGCCAAGCCTTGTGCTAGGTACTTTACCTGCATTATTTCATTTTAATCCACATGATAGCCAGATGAGGTAGGTACTGTTATCCCCATCTTACTGCTGGGGATGAGGGATGGGGAGTGACTTACCCATGGTTACACAGGTAATATGTGGCTGATTGGCCTATTTTCTGGAATGCCTAGACTCTTTCTGCCATTCTATGTTACTACCCCACTCCTAGTTGGTCCTCACCTACCAGGATGCCCTGCCCAGCACAGTGGAGGGTGGGCCATCACCTCTTTGTTCTGAGCACTCTAATATTGGCTCAGCCTTAACTGGAAATGCCTCTCTGTTGGACCTCCATAAACTCATTTTTCACCTTTATGTGAATCCAAACAAGATGCCTCTTCCTCTGGCCAGATTCATCTCCCCACACTGGAGTTCAGCACCCAGATGTCCTTGTGCAGTGAATAGTCTTCTCAGCTCTAAGTGGCATCTCTGGCAGACAGACACCATTGCTTCCTATTGGTCTGAAATTGGTTTCCTTGAATGCCCACCAACTTGTCTTATTCCACCTCTCTGGCCCACCCTGAATGAGGCACCTGCAGATCAGACCTGGAAATCCAGGACCACATGGATGCACAGTGAGCACTGGGATGATTTGTCCTGGGATGCTTGGCTCCTTTGCAAACATCATCCTCTAAACAAGAAGCAGCAGCCTGTTGACAATAGCTGGAGTCAGTGTCTGTCATCTCCTGGGTTATTGTCCCAGAAGGTCTGGGTCAGTTCTGAAGGCTGCTCTCAGTTTTGTTTAGGGAATGCCTGGGTACCATCCTGTGAATCTCACCTCCTGGGAGGCCAATGGCTGGGTCACTGAAGATAGGTCTTTAGGTTTGGCTTCCTGGTGTAAAACCTTTAGCATGCAAGAGGCAGCTGATCAACTATTCTCTCCCATCATTGATGTTTCTATCTCTCTCCCCCTATCTCTTCCTCTCTGAAAGCAATTATATATATATATATATATATATATATATATATATATATATATATATTTATTTTTTTTTTAAGGGCCTTTTAAACTAGAGTTGATTTCTGCTTCCTTTGCTAGGTCACTTACTTCTGGGCTCCTGGTAGTGCTTCTGAATTCATTTGTGACAAGACCTTTTTCCTTATTAGTACAGATTTATCGCTTCCCTCTGTGTCCCTCCTTTTTCCGTCTCTTCCCCTTCTCCCTCCCCTACTTCGGGATCCTTCTTCCTGAAGGTTCAGAGCAAACTTGTCAGCTGATTCTCATGCTGGTCTTTAGATGAGACCTTAAATACTTTCTTGGGGTCAGCAGTAGATCTGGGCAAAATGGGGAATGTTTCTGACAGTGTGTGTCACACAGTAGGTAACCAGGAAAGCTTTTGTTTCCATCATCTTAACTTTTGTTTTCCTGAGTGGTCAGAGTTTTTTCTTACTTCAGTAGACACCAGGCCAGTGACTGCCAGAGCAGCCCTGGCAACATCCAGTGTTCTGAACTTCCCAGAAGACAGATGTACTCAGCCTAAATCATTTGCTCATAGCCTCTTTGAATTTAGCTTGGCAGGTGATCATAATGGAACAGAGAGGGTTTCAGAAACATGGGGCTCTCTTTCCAGTTTCAGGCTGTAGATTCCTTTTGGTCCAGCTCACCAGATCATGTTACTCCTCTGTGAGCGCAGGTTTCTGCCTTCAGCTGGCTACTGGTTTTTAATTTCATCAGCTCCCTTTGCTTCCCACCCAGATGTGCAGGGCTGTCTTGACTTCTTGCTTATTGGAACTCAGAGCCTTTTCATCTCCATTAATAGGTCCAAAGAGGCAGGCAACCTGCATTGAACCATTGCTTAGAAATGTTGAGCAATTAAGCTATAGTCTCTCATATTGTTATTTCAATAAACCTGCACAGAGTACCTCTGGGTCAGACTCACTGCCAGTCTCCGGGATTATGCACTCAGGATAAGAAAATGGCAAGCCTTGCCCCGAGGGACTAGAAGTCTTGTGAGGGGGCCAGGCCCTTTACTCAATGTTATCACCTGCACATGAGCCTGCTGATGGCCTTTGTTGATCTAAAATATTTCTGTGAGTTTTTGACTTTTTAGTTATTGTTAGTGACATTTCAGAAGAGTAATTTGTCCCTGAAGAATTTCTGTTCCCTCAGTCTTTGGGGCTTACAGCCTATCTTGGAGGGAGTGTTTTGTGTCTGGTCATAAAGTCTGCACATTGAAATACCAGGTGCATTGACGTGGCTCCTCTAGTGAAGCTGCATGTACAGCTTCTGGGAGTTTTGATGGCAAATTCCTGCATTTGCTCCCACATCCCCAGTTACACTTCTTAAGATTCCATGGAAAACTGGTTAGCGTTTTTCATATATTGAAGCCTGTGTAAAAGGCAAACAAAAATTTTTATGGTGGCACAAAGGAATAACAAAGGACAAATGAATCTGCCTCTGCTCCATGCCTGTGGGACTGTTTCCCAGAGGAAATCATTGTCCAACATTTTATTTGTATCAGTTCAGAAATGTGTCCTACATACATGCATATGTATGCATTTTCATACATTGTATAGTTTTTTCTCTTTCTTTTTTTTAAAACACAAATGGGAGCATGTCTATTCTGTGCAGCCTTCAGTGACTTGTTCTTTTTAACTTACCTGTATTTTGGAGACCATTCTGTGTCAGGTACACAACTGCCTCACTCTCTTAAACAGACGTGCAGTGCTCCACTGTGTATTCTTATAGTTACTGTGATTTAACTTGTTCATTGTGACTAAGAGCCTGTGATGTTCACCTTCTCACTAGTGCAAAGTACAATGTGGCATAAAGGATCCACTTAAAGCAGATGGAGATTATTCATTAGATATAGTGAGATTCAGTAAGTTCTTAGATTTAATCAACAGCTTCTAGTGCGGAGGGTTCATCCACATTTATTCTGTCAGCTATCTTCAGTAATAAATAGTCTTCCCATGTCTGTTTACCTAACAGCTCAACTCAGATACATAGCTGCAAGAAATGCCACTTTTCTAATACTGTAAACCCAGAGTCTCAAGCTGAAGCAGAACAAGGAGATTTCTCCCTTGAACAGGGGCAGCTGACTCATGGCCTTGCCCCAGGACAACAGGCTCAGACTGCTGGGCTTCCTCGAAGGCTGTTTCTTGAAGCTGCTGCTCTGTGGGATGTTATGGCCCATATGTGGTTCATGTTAGCACAGCTGAGAGGCTAGGCCTCTCACAGAGACTTGACTGAGCTCTATGAGAAAACAAAAGGAGAATAAACATGTAGAGTATAAGAAATACAAACAGCCTGGCTTCCAGAGGTCAGGGTTCTCACTCTATCTGTCCAGTTCTGTACTGGAAACTAAGAAAAGAAGTGTGATGCCATCTTCTAGCTTCAAGAAACTGGAAGACAACCTTGCCTCGGTGGCTTTACAGCTCTGATAGGCATGCGTGGAGTACCATCCATCTCCTAATTCTCCCTGGAACTTGTTAGAAATGCACATTTTCACACCCCACACCAGATCTGAATCAAACTTTGCAAGTGGGGTTCAATGACAATTTGAATAATTTCAACAAGATTTCCTAATAACTTTGATAGTTGCTTAAGTTTGAGAACGACTGAGATAGAGAACATAGGAAGAATTAGAAAGAGAATAGTTTGGGTGGGGAAAGATGATGAATTTGGGTTTGAATGTGTTGAAATTAAGATGTCTGTGGAGAAGAGATTTCAAGATTGTGGCAGATTCCAAGAAGCTACACTGACAATCTCCCAGGACCAAATTAAAAATTACAACTAAAATAAAGAAAAAGCATCCTGGATAATCAATTGGAGTCTAGCTGGAGGGAACCCTTATAACCAAGGATAGAAACTAAACACCACATAGAGATGGATAGAAAGAGCAGAGGTGTGAGAAGGCTGGCTGGGCTCCCACAGACAGAAGCTGAAGGCCTGGAGGTATATCTCAGCTGTGGGAGGTTCCCACTGAGAACTCTAGGGTCTAAACTCCAAGCTAGGCTCCAAGCCCAGAGCACCAGAACTGAGAAAGGTGCCCATATAATATCTGGCTGTGAAAAGCAGCAGGGTTGTTGTCTGCCAGGGGGAGATGTCTGGAAATGCAGGCACCCTCTTAAAGGGCCAACACACAAAATTTCATGTGCAGCCACTCACTTTGGGCTCTAACAGATGGAGCACAGAGTGGGCTAGAGCTATGTGAGGAGAATCCAGGGTAGGGGCCTCAGGGGTAGAGCTTGGAAGGCAGACACCCTGGTCTCCTGTGCTGATTCATTGCCTCATACTGTAGAGGCCATCTTTCTCAGGAAGACTATTACCATCCAGGCAGATTTAACCTGTGGAGTGGGGGGCGGAGGGCACTCATGCGGGAAGCAATTGCCTCACCCTGTTGAAAAACATCCTGGATAATCTTGCCCAACCCTGGAGAGTCTACACTTTGCTATGGTTGATAAGGCTAATCAAGATTTAATAATAATCAGATTTCAGGTAGAGGCTGATCTCTGGAGGCTTTGAGTTTGCCTGATCTTCTTCTGGGCCTGGGGCTAGGAAAAGCAGACTCTAGTGCACATCTTGGTCCTTTACAAAGACATCTAGCCCCAGAAGAGGGAGCCACAAGCTGTGGATTGCTGATAGCTCCAAATGGTACACAGGGCCAGTGAAAAACAGCGTCTAACATGGTTCTGCACCAGAGACTGGAAGATCTACCTAATACATAGACACAAACCCAAACAGGCAGCCAAATGAGGAGGCAAAAATCAAGCCCCAAATGAAAGAACAAGAGAATTCTCCAGAAGAAGAGCTAAGTGAAATGGAGATAAGAAATTTATCAGATATAAAGAATAATAATTACAAGGATGCTCAACAGCATGAGAACAGATATAACACTAATAAAGAACACATTGAAAGGAATACACAGTAGATTAGGTGAGGCAGTGAATTAGAAGACAGGGTAGGAAAAAACCACTGACTCAGAGAACAAAAAAACAACAACAAAAGGCAGGAGGATAGTTTAAGGGAGCTGTGGGGCAACATGAAACATTATAATATTCGCCATATAGGAGTACCAGAAGATTAAGAAAGTGAGCAAGGGATAGAGAACCTCTTTGAAGACAGAATGACAGAAAAATTCCCTAACCTGGTGAAGGAAAAAGACACACAATTCAGGAGATACAGAGAGTCCCAAGCAAAAAGAACCTAAACAGGCCCATACCCAGAGACATCATAATTAAAATGCCAAAAATGAAAGACACAGAAAGAATCGTAAAGACAGCAAGAGAAAACCAATTTGTTACCTACAAAGGAGGTCCCATAAGGCTGTCAGTTGATTTTTCATTAGAAACTCTACAAACCCGAAGAGAATGACATGAAGTATTCAAGGTAATGAAAAGCAAGGATCTGAAACAAAGACTACTCTATCCAGCAAGGAAAATATATCACCATTCAAAATAGATGGTGAAATAAAGATTTCCCAGACCAAAAAAAAAAAAAAAAAAGAAAAAAAAAGGCTAAAGGAGTTTAACACCAAAAACCAGCACTGCAAGAAATGCTAAAATGACTGCTATAATAATAATAAATTTATATCCTATCTAATAAAAGAGTAATATGCAAATTAGGCATCACTCCATCACAAAGATGTCTGTCCCCATAGCAACAAGATGGTGGTGCCCAGTCTGGCTCAGCCCCGCCACTGAAGTGGTTAGGCCTGTTAGCCAGGCAGGTAGTGGGGGAGGCAGGGGGCCCCGAGGAGTGGAACAGGTGATCAGAGAGGGTCCCCTGCCAAAGCCAGAGGCCTTCACCAGAGGCCTCAGGCATGGGCAAGGGCGGAGCTGGTGATTGGAGGGGGCAGGGGTAGAGCTGGTGATCGGAGGGGTATGAGGGTGCCCTACCCAGGCATAAGGCATGGGCCAGAGGCCTCAGGCCTGGGCAGGGGCAAGGCCAGAGATCTTAGGGGCCTGGGCTCCACAGAGCCAGCAATCGGATGGACAGGGGTGGAGCCTGCAATCACAGGGGTCTGGGCACCGGTGGAGCTGGCAAAGCAGTTATCTGGGGGGTCCCCTGCTCAGGCCTTTAGCCTTGGCCAGAGGCTGCAGTGGCACAGGGATGGAGCTGGGCTGCTCTCACTGCTCTTATTCAACACTAGGGGCCCAGTGCTCGAATTTGTGCACCTTGAAAGTTACTGTGGGCCGCAAGGCTGTGGTGGGCACAGGGGTGGGTCTTGGCCCGTCCTCCACGTCCTCCTCTGAGCCTCTCCCACTGCGGCCCCCAGTCCCCTGTCTTCCAGCAGCGCTGCTCCTGCTAATGCTGCTCCCACACACTGATGGCACTGGCCCTGCTCGTACCCGCTGACGGCGTGGAGCGATTGGGGTGGGCACTGTCAGTAAGTGCAAGTGGGGCTGGCACTGGCAGCAGGTGTGAGTACTGGGTGGGACCTCAGCACGTGGGAGCAAAGAATTTTCAGTAACCACCAGAGGCTCACCCAATGACAGCATCCAGTGCTCTGTCTTGGTCTGACGCCCCCGCTCACCTGCTCTACCATGCCACCACAGCTGACACCCGCCATGTTCCACATGCAACCCTGGTGGTCAGCACATTTCATAGCCACTGGTTGTTGGTTTGTTATTCTGTTTGGTCTATTTGCATATTAGGGTTTTATAGATAGACTAGAGGCCCAGTGCATGAAATTCATGCATGGGGTTGTATGTGTCCCCTCAGCCTAGACCGCACCCTTTCCATTCTGGGACTCTTTGAGAAATGTCTGATTGCCGGTGTAGGCCTGATCTCACCAGACAGTCGAACATCCCTCTCACAATCCAGGACTGCTGGCTCCCAACCACTCACCTGCCTGCCTGCCTAATTGCCCCTAACTACTTCTGCCTGCCAGCCTGATCGCCCCTAACCACTCCCCTGCCAGCTTGATCAAAACCTAACTGCTCCCCTGCTGGCCCAATTGCTCCTAACTGCCCTCCCCTGCCATCCTGGTCACCCCCAACTATCCTCCCTTTCTGGCCTGGTTACTCCTAACTGCCCTCCCTTGCCATCCTGGTTGCCCTCAACTTTCCTCCCCTGCAGGCCTGGCTGCCCCCAACTGTGCTCCCCTGGTAGCCTGATCACCCATAACTGCCCTCCCCTGCTGGCCATCTTGTGGTGATCAACTTGTGTCCACATGGGGCGGCCATCTTGTGTGATGGAGTGATGGTCAATTTGCATATTACCTCTTTATTATATAGGATAGTATTGGAAGTCTTAGCCACAGTGATCAGACAAGAAGAGGAGATAAAAAGCATCCAAATTGGAAAGGAGGTAGTAAAGCTGTCATTATTCACAGATGACATGATATTGTACATAGAAAATCCTAAGACTCCACCAAAAAACTAGATTTAATAAATGAATTTGGCAATTTAGCAGGATGCAAAATTAACACTCAGAAATCAATGGCACATTTATGCAACAGTAATGAATTGTCAGAAAGAAAAACCAGTAAGGCAATCCCACTTACCATAGCAACAAAAAAATTAAGATACTTAGCAATAAACTTAACCAAGGAGGTAAAAGCTTGTACTCAGAAAACTACAGAATGTTTAAAAGAGAAAATATAAACCAGTGGAAAAATACATCATTTTCATAGATTGGTAGAGTTAACATCATTAAAATGTCCATACTGTCCAAAGTAACCTATAGAATCAATACAATCCATATTAAAATACCAAAGGCATATTTCACAGATCTGAAACAAATCCTCCAAAAATTTGTATGGAACCAAAAATGACCCCCGAATCACTGCAGCCATCTTGAGAAAGAAGTACAAAGTTGGAGGGATCATAATACCAGATATCAAGTTAAATTACAAAGCCACTTTAATAAAAACATCATGGTACTGGCACAAGGACAGGCATATAGATCAATGGAACAGAACAGAGAACCCAGCAATTGACCCAAGCCATTACGCACAATTAATATTTGACAAAGGAGGCAAGAGCATATGGAGTAGAGACAGTCTCTTCAAAAATGGTGTTGGGGAAATTGGACAGATACCTGCAAAAACAAAGAAAAAAGGAATTATAACACCAACTTACACCATACACAAGAATAAACTCAAAATGGATAAAAGTCTTAAATGTAAGTTGTGAAACCATAAAAATCCTAGAAGAAACCATAGGCAGGAAAATCTCAGACATCTATTAGGGCAATGTGTTTGTGGATACAGCTAGGGCAAAGGAAACTAAGGAGAAAATAAACACATGGAACTACATCAAAATCAAAAGTTTCTGCACAGCAAAAGAAACCAACAACAAAATGAAAAGGGAGTGCACTGTATGGAAGAACATATTTGCCAATGGTATATCTGATAAGGGGTTTTCAAAATATATTAAGTGCTTCTACAGCCTAACAAAAGGAAGACAAATAATCTATTTAAAATGGGCAAAGGACTTAAACACTTCTCCAAAGTGGACATACAGATGGCCAAGAGACATACGAAAAAATGCTTAAAGTCACTAATCATTTGAGAGATGCAAATCAAAATAACAATGAGGTATCATCTCACACCTGTCAGAATGGCTATCATCAACAAATCAACAAATGACAAGTGCTGATGAGGATGTGGAGGAGAGGGAAGCCTAGTACACTGTTGGTGGGAATGCAGACTAGTGCAACCATTATGGAAAACAATATGGAATTTCCTGAAAAAAAAATATGAAACTGCCATTTGACTCAGTGATACTACTTCTAGGAATATATCCTGAGAAACCTGAAACACAAATCATAGAGAATATCTTCATCCCTATGTTCGA
This sequence comes from Murina feae, assembly GCA_004026665.1. Classification (NCBI taxonomy): domain Eukaryota; kingdom Metazoa; phylum Chordata; class Mammalia; order Chiroptera; family Vespertilionidae; genus Murina; species Murina feae. The sequence continues at coordinate 129,990 of PVJC01000347.1, forward strand.
TTTATAATAGCTCAGATCTGGAAACAGTCCAAGTGCCCATCAGTAGATGAGTGGATAAAAAAGCTGTGGGACATTTACAGCATGGAATACTACGCAGCTGTAAAAGAGAAGGATCTCTCACCCTTTGCAACAGCATGCAGGGTCCTGAAAATGTGTTATGCTGTTAAGCCAGTCAGAGAAAGACAAGTAACATATGATCTCACTCATCTGTGGACTCTAAAAAACAAAATAAACTGATGAACAAAATAGATACATAATAGCATAGAAGAGATGTGGAATACCAGAGGGAAGGAGGTAGTGGGTGTTTGGACAGGAAGAGATTAACCAAAGTACTTGTGTGTACATATGCATAACCCATGTACACAGACAATAAGGACAATAGGGTAGTGAAGGCCTGGGGCAAGGGACAGGTGTGGGGTAGAAAGTGTCAATGGTGGAAAAAAAGGAATATCTGTAATACTTTCAACAATAAAGATTTTTTTAAAAAGTATGTGTGTGGGGAGGTCTAGGTGAGACTATAAACTTGTGGACCCAGGACCCACAGCATCAACATCACCTGGAAGCTTGTTAGAAATGCAGTCAGAGGCTCCCCAGACTTCCTTAATCAGAAGCTATAGTTTGACTAGATCCTTATGTGATTTGCTTGCACATCACAGGTGAGAAGCAGGCCCGAGTCTAGAGGTTAAGTCGGGTCTATGTGGTTGACTTTGAGGACAGGTTGTAGTCATTTGTGAGTGATGTTTGTAGATTTTCAGGGTCCCTATGTAGTTAGGAGACTGGATGTGGTGTCCTTGTATGAATCATCACAATGACTGTTTAGCATTAACATCACAAAGCTGCATAACATCACACATAATGAGCCCCAGATGGCAGCCAGCCTGTTGTGAGCAAAATATGTGGTGTGTTTATTACCCTTTCCAAAATGCTATTTGCAACCATTATCTCAAGAAACAACAGTTTCCCTAAACACCCATGGTAGGTCACTGGAAGAACTGGGCGTGGTACCTGGTCAGAACCCTTACTGTTATGTGCTTATCACTGAGCCATGCTGTGAGGGATAGGGACTCTCCTGCAGTGACTTATGTTGTCAGGGTTGGAAATGTGAACAAGCAGAAAAAACATCACAGCAGATGCTGAGTAGATGTTCATAGAAGATGCTCAATGAAGGTCTGTTAAAGGTTGTTGAAACAATAATGGGAAACGTGTGATAAAAACTGCTTTTATATTTAAAAGATTCATTCTCAATTTGATCTTTCTGACACCTTTCTAAGTCAATAGGATGAAAATTGTGTTCTCATTAAAAAAAATAACAGCTTTATTAAGATAAATTAACATACCATAAAATTCACCATTTAAAGTATATAACGCAGGCTTTTTGTATATTCACAAGGTTGTACAACCATCATCACTATCTAATTACAAAACATTTTCATCACCCTGAAAAGAAAACCTATATCCTTTAGCATCACTTCTTAGTCTCTGCTCTCCCAGCCCCTGGCAACCACTAATCTGCTTTTTTTGTCTCTATGGATTTGCCTGTTCTGGACAATTCATATAAATGGAATCATGCCTCTTTTTGAATGTCTCCTTTCACTTAGAATGTATTCAAGGATCATCTATATTGTAGAAAACTAGTGGCCCAGTGCATGAAATTCGTGCATGGGGGAGGGGTGTTCCTCAGCTCGGCCTGCACTCTCTCCAAGCTGACACCCCTCAAAGGATATCCTGCTGCTGGTTTACAGGGATTGGGCCTAAACCAGCAGTTGGACATCCCTCTCACAACCTGGGGCTGCTGGCTCCTAACCGCTCACCTGCCTGCCTGCCTGATTGCCCCTAACCACTCTGCCTGCTGGCCCACTCACCCCCAACTGCCTCCTACCGCCAGCCTGCTTGCTCCCAAATGCCCCCTGCCAGCCTGATCACCCCCAGCTGCCCCCCCCCTGCTGGCCTGCTCACTCCAAACTGCCCCTCCTGCTGTCCTGATCACCTCCAACTGACCCCCACTGATGGTCTACTTGCCCTCAACTTGCCTCCCTGCTGATCTGCTTACCCTCAGTGGCCCCACTCCCCACCATCCTGATCACCCACAGCTGCCCTCCCCTCTCCTCCTCATACCACCGCTATCTCAGCCCTGCCACCATGGCTTTGCAGAAAAGAACATCTGGCAGGTCTCCCAGTCTAATTAGCATATTACCCTTACATTAATATAGGAGGCTGGCTGGTTTGTCCTGAAGGGTGTCCCGGATCAGGGTGGGGGTTCCCTTGGGGTGTGGGATGGCCTGGGAGAGGGGCCTGTCATGGTTTTCAGGCTGGCCATGCCCCCATGGGGTGAGGGTCCCCACTGAGGGGGTGTGGCCAGCCTGGGTGAGGGGCTGAGGGCTGTTTTCAAGCTGGCCACACTCCCTTCAGGGAGGGGGTCCCCACTGGGGGGGGTGTGGCCAACCTTGGTGAGGGGCTGAATGCTGTTTGCTGGCTGGCCACAGTCCTGGGCAATCCAGGCTCCCAGACCCTCCTTGAGCAGAGGCCACAGTGCTGGAAGCAGGTATCTGGGATTTATTTATCTTCTATAATTGAAACTTTGTAGCCTTGAGCGGAGCCAACAGCCGGCCAGGGCAGGTGGGAAGCTTGGCTTCCTCCATCGCCAGGGGCAACCCAAGCCTCCTGTTTGCTCCAGCTCTGTGGCCGCTGCCATCTTGGTAGGGTTTATTTGCATACTCGCTCCTGATTGGCTGGTGGGCGTGGCTGGTGGGCATGGCTTATGGGTATAGTGGAGGCACAGTCAATTTGCATGTTTCTCTTTTTTAGATAAGATATTAATATTTCAACCCTTTTGTGGCTATTAATCCAATCCTACAAATATATGTTGTTTATCCATTCTCAGTTGTTAGGCATTTGAGTTAAAATTTTGTGTGGATATATGTTTTAATTTATCTGGTTATATACCCAAGATTGTAATTGTTGGGTCAGATGGTAACTACATTTCATTTTTTGAGGACCTTCCAGAGAGTTTTCCAAAAGACTGCATGCACCATTTTACACACCAGAAATGCATGATGGTTCCAGTGTTTCTTTTTTTTTTTTAAATTTATCTTTATTGTTCAGATTATTACAGTTGTTCCTCTTTTTTCCCCCATAGCTCCCCTCCTCCCATTTCCCACCCCAACCTCTGACCTTGCCCCCCCACTGTCCTCATCTATAGGTGTACAATTATTGTCCATTCTCTTCACGCACCCCCAACACCCTTAACCCCCAAAAATTGTCCATCCACTCCATTCTATGCCTCTGATTCTATTCTATTCACCAGCTTATTCTGTTCATCAGATTTTTTATTCACTTGATTCTTAGATTCACTCGTTGATATATATTTGTTGTTCATAATTTTTACTTTCCTTTTTCTTCTTCCTCATTCTCAAAGGATACCTTTCAGCATTTCATATAATACTGGTTGGGT
>PVJC01000348.1:0-46542 GCA_004026665.1 Murina feae
CAGCTTCACTTTCGCTGCTGCCGCAATGGAAAGGGCTGTTTACTCAGGTCCGGGAGTGGCGGCCGCCATGTTGGCTGGGCTAATTTGCATACAGCCGCTCTGATTGGCTGGTGGGCGTGGCTTACCCTGTCTCGGAGAAACGGTTAATTTTAATATTTCGCTTTTATTAGTTTAGATTATCAATCACATTTCTAAGGTTGTAAGGAACAGGTAACTAAAACTCCATTGCAATGAGATAATTTTATTTGTAACTTGCATTCTAGTATAGCAAATCTTATCTTTGTCTAATAATAATTAATTATAAAACACGTCTTATACCATTTTATCCTTCAGATAACCTGATGAGGCAAATGGTTTTCCCATTCCATAAAGAAGGAATTGAGACACACAAATGTTAGTCACCTTATTTAAGATCAGAAAGCTAGTATGGAAGTTGAAATTCAGTCTGCTTCAAGGTTAGTACCTTTTTTATATGCCACTGTTATCCTTACATTATAGAAAGAGTATAGGTAAAGTGGTAAGAGAACATACTTTTCAAGATTTCAACCAAACACAGATAGGAAACTTGGATTTGGCAAACATAAATATATTGGCTTTTGAACAACTGTCTTGAAAACTTATGGGTTGACTTTATTATGAAAGCAACTATATGAACTACATACCATCAAAAACAAATGCAAGTAGGTGGGTGCCGGATGCTTTTATAATTCAGCTTTCAGATGTGGGGACGTCTTTTTTAGGGCACTTCTTTATTTTTGTTTTGTCTTGCTATTTATGGCCTCTAGTGTCTGATTATAATGTCTCAAAAAGTCAAGAGAAAATACATTCTGCTTGCAGTGACTTAGATGTTTTATTTCCCCTTTAATTTAATAAGTGATTCGAGTGCTTTATAAGTCTCCCAAAATCAGGCTTTTAGAAATAGCAAACAGTCTAAGTTGGCAAATCAGAAAGAGACATTTTCATTTGATTTACCATCTCGTTAAAATTTGCGACACTGCACTGATTAATGAGGAAGTAAAAATAGGAACCAAGAAACTCAAGACAGAGAAAGATGATTCTGAATTAGAGTGAATTACCAACTCTCAAACCAGGAGAAAATGGCTTCAGAGCTTCAGTGAGCATTGGCTAGCTGCTGTCTGACCAAAGAAGGTGAATTCCAACTTTGTGATCTTAGAAATCACAACCCCCCTTAATTTCCTTTGTCTCTTATGATCATGTCTACATGATCAGAATAGAAGACAGATTTTTAAAAAGTCAATATCAGCAATAGTGTTAGAGAGGAAATTGGCAAACGTGGCTATTTACTTTCAGCCCAACAATTTATTTTTAAGGGTACCTTCCAATTATGACATAAAATACCTTACTTTAACAATAAAGCTCTAGGCCTTTTTGAAAATAATTTGCCAGTGGCTCTGGGTACTATGATGAACACCAAATGCTGGGGAAATCCTGAAATCATGACGTCTTGGGAGGTAGTCAATATTCTGACACAGAACAAGTGCTCACTTCCACTTGGCTTGGCTTTACTCAGACTACTCATGAGCTGGCAGGCAGACACTGGAGCAAAGTGGCAAACGGACGTGCATTTTGAGCAAATGCTGACTAGGAAATAACAAGAGGAGGGAGCCAGGACTAGTGTGTGCAGCAATTGGACATGAGAAAGCTCAATTTGAGCTGAATTGTTGGGCCATCCATGAGTCATATAATGAACGAACCTTTGAAGTTCAAATTGTGTTAGTCACTTCCACCATTAGTCAGATATCTCTGCACAAATCCACATTTGAGCAGATATGGGAAATGTATAAAGCTTATAAAATGCTTAGTGATGGTTGTTGGATATTAAATGTGTGCTCCAGTTAGAAAGCAGCTATTTGGATGTGGTCCTGTCCCTTTGTATTTACAAGTAGGCTACCATTACTATATTTGAAGTTAAGGCCATTTTTTTTAAAGCCAAAGTTTTGTGTGAACATTGAATAATACTTAAAAAACAAAAACAAAAACCAAAACAACCACTGGTGTGGCTCAATGGTTGAGTGTGGACCTATGAACCAGGGGATATGGTTTGATTCCCAGTCAGGGCACATGCCCAGTTGCGAGCTCGATCCTCAGTGTTGGGCATGCAGGACACAGCCAATCAATGATTCTCTTTCTCATCATTGATGTTTCCATCTCTCTCTCCTCTTCCTTCCTTCCTTCCTTTCTCTCAAATATTAATAAAAATATATTTTAAAAAATAAAAAATAATATAAAAACACATAAATAAGCAAAAGCACTCAGGCTTTTTTAAAAAAAATACTTTTTTTTTGAGAGAGAGAGAAAAGGAGAGGGAGAGAAAGAAACACTCATGAGAAGCTGCCTCCTGCACGCCCCCTACTAGGGACTAAGACCGCTGTTGGGAACCAGCCACAACCCAGGCATGTGCCCTGAACAGGAATCAAAACAGTGACCTGTTGGTGCATGGTATGAGCTCAACCAACTGAGCCACACCAGCCAGGCAATAACATTCTGTCTTAATAGAAGGTCAGGACCGAAACACAGATTATAAACAGTGGTTATAGCATAGACTGAATGTATCCATTTTTTGGGTCAAGCATTGTCTGACCTGTGTGATAGGCACATTAATTCATAAAAGGTCTCTATTCTATGTGTACAGTGCAATGTGTTTTAAAAAGGTATATAATTTAACAATCATCAAAATTAATATGAAAGAACTCATACAGCATATAATAAAGTTTCTTATGCTTATTTTCAGACAGCCTTCACCCACTTTCCCCTTTCAGAATCTACTAATGCTCTCATTATTTATATTATCAGAACTTAGTATTCCTATCCCACCCTATATAATAAAAGGCTAATATGCAAATCGACCAAATGGCGGAAAGGCCCTGTCACTATGACACACAATGACCGCCAGAGGACAGATGCTCAATGCAGAAGCTGCCCCCTGGTAGTCAGTGTGCCAGAAGCCAGGTTCACAGCTGGCCAGCGTAGTGGCAGTGGCACCACTGAGGCAACCCTAAAGATGTATGACTGACAACTTAGGCCACAGGGTGCAAGTCTAAGCCAGCAGTCAGACATTCCCCTGAGTGCTCTTAGTCTGTGAGAGGGCACAGGCCAGGCCGAGAGAGCCCCCCACCCCCCACCGAGTGCATGAATTTTATGCACCGGGCCTCTAGTAACTTTATACAATAAATGCAATTATAGAGTAAATATTTGTTTATGCCTGGCTCTTTTACTTTGCATAATTTCTCATTATCACCAGCATGATGTAGGAGGAAAGCTGACATATTTACTTTTGAAATTCCAGAGATACAAACCACCCAGTAGATGTTTTGGAATATGGTAGAATATTATTGCATTTACTTTTCATTTTTGCCACATCTCTGACCTATGGCTTGGACAACTCTTGACCAGTGATCTTAAGGTAAAGAGTACTACTGGTTTTTGCAGTTTAATGGCTAAATGATATTGGACAATGATTTACATTCTCTACCACTCAATTTCCTTATGTATATAATGAAGGTGATAGTAACACACAAGATTCAGTGCTTTAGTAAAGATTAAATAACAATGGATCTCAAAATGCGAGACTTCTAGTTTTTGCTTATCATATACAAAATAGATAATGTACAAAAAGTATAGCTTTTCTTCAAACTGTCAGAGAGGTCAGGTTATAAGCCAAAGAAAGGTAGGCACTTTGAAGGAGAAGTGGAGTGTGCATGCTGACTTATGTAGGGCAGACCACAGGAGAAAAATGAAGCTTCCACTACAGGTAGGAAAAATAATTCAGCTAAAACTTTTAATGAATGCTACATGTTCTGTGTGCCTAATGTGAGAGCTCAGAAGCCAGGGAAGCAGACCCAGGGAACTTAACACTCATTTAGTGGCTCTTCTGCACAGATCTTCACTGAATGCTCATGAAAATAATTAGAGTAGGATGGTTGACCCAAGAAACCACCTCAAATTTGCAGGAGAGTACTTGTCACCTTTGGAAAGTCAAGAAACGTTGCTTGAATCCTTTCTTTTTCTTTTTTACAGAACAAAAGCCTTCATTTTGGGGGAGAAGGGCAGCAAACACTACTGACCTCGAGACACATGTGGTGATTGATGGTGGCTGGTGAAGAGAAATAGGAAAAGTTCCTCCATCTTTCAGAAAGGGACAGGAACTAGGCCTGAGTCAAGAATTAGAAATTTTGTACAACTGGAGGATGAACAATAGTATGTCTAAATGTTGGATATGGAGACACATGGGTACATCTGCTGAGTCTGAGACTGGATCAGGATAACAGAGCACTTTCCCTTGGCTGACAAGCACTAAGACAACAGCATCAGCTGTCTGGTCCTGGAAAGGAGCAAGCACCTGGAAAAAGGCCATGAGGTAGTGTGGACTGGACAGGAAGAATTTAAGCAAATTCTCTGGCAACCACACCTTACTCAAGGTAAAGGTAAAGAAACTTGAAGCTAGAAGTGCACCAAGAGTAACTATAGCAAAACAAAATCTCAAAACATCTCAACAAGTAAGTAGATTCACTGTACATCTCATAATAAGTGTAAGGTGACCAGATGTCCCACTTTTGGCGGGACAGTCCCAATTTTTAACAATTTGTCCCGCATCCCACGGCATTTTAAAAAAGTCCCAATTTTTGGAAAGAATGCACGATAAGCTAGGGAATGGCAAGAGAACAGGAAGGAAATATACAGTTTTCGATGGCCAAGCGGTCAATCGTGTCCCGCTTTACCAATGTTAAAATCTGGTCACCTTAACTTAGTGTCAAGCAGAAAAAAGAAATATGTTGGTCTCCAGGTCAGAAAATAATTTACTTCTGTCACTAATAGGCACAATGTCTAGAATTCAAAAACAAGAGACACAAAATGGAAAAATTAACAACCTAGGTTAAAAATACAAAGTAATAAAATCAGATTGAGACATCATCTAGATATTAGAACCGTTCACAAAAAAATTTAAAGAAACTATGATTAATGAGTTAAAGGCTCCAGTACAGAAGGTATAGAACATGCAAAAGAGGATGGGTAAAGTCAAGAGAGGAAAGTTACAAAAGTGTCAATTTGTAAGACTAGAATAAAATGTGGTATGAGAGATGAAGAATGCCCTTAATAGGCTCATCAGTATATATGATACAGACCTGGATAGAAACAGTGAACTTTTAGGAAGGTCAATATAAATTATCTTAACTGAAATACAAAGGAGAGAGAGAAAGAGAGAGAGAAAGAGAGAGAGAGAGAGAGAGAGAGAGAGAGAGAGAGAGAGAGAAAGAGAGAGAGAGAGAAGAAAGATAAAGAGGGAGCAGAGTAATACAATATAAAGTAGTCTAAAATATGTATAATTAGAATCACAGAAGGAAAAGAGAGAAAGGGTAGAGAACAAATATTTCAAGTGATAATGGTCAATAGTTGAAATAATAGTGGCCAAGAATTATACAAAAACAATGCAAGACATCAGACTTCATATCTAACCTCAGAGAACTCCAAGCAGGATTAATACACACACACACACACACACACACTATATTTAAACAACAGAAAATCAAAAATAGCCCTAACCGGTTTGGCTTGGTGGATACAACATTGGCCTGCGGACTGAAGGGTCCCGGGTTCAATTCCTGGCAAGGGCATGTACCTTGGTTGCAGGCACATCCCCAGTAGAGAGTGTGCAGGAGGCAGCTGATCGATGTTACTCTCTCATCGATGTTTCTGACTCTCTATCCCTCTCCCTTCCTCCCTATAAAAAAATCAATGAAATATTTTTAAAAAAAGAAAATCAAAAGTAAACAATTTGAAGGAACAAAGAGAAAAGACACATTGCATATAAACAAAGATAAAAAAAGATAAAAAATGTAGCAAATCTTGTGTGATAAATTTTTCCAGCAAAAGGACAATAGAGTTGCACCTTTTAAAGTGCAGAAAGTAAAACATAATTTCCAATACAGAAAAATAATCATCATTAGAGAATTGTATTTTAGGGACAATATCCTTCAAAAATAAAATAGAAAAAAATCTTTCCCCCAAAATCAACAACTGAAAGAATTCATTACCAGTAGACCAGGCTTATAAGAAATATTAAAGGAAGTTCTGAAGACAGAATTGGTATTATGAGACAGAAATTTGCTTATATATAAAATCAATGTCCATCGATATGACCCAGAATATATAAAGACTCCTTACAACTCAATAGTATTTAAAACCCTAATTTAAAATATAGGCATAAAGTTTGAATAGATATTCAGATATATGGATGAAAAATGAGTACATGAATAATTGTTCAAGATTCATTATCCATTAGGGTAATGGAAATTATTTAAAGTCACAGTGCTATATGAGTACATACTAATTAAAATCAATAAAATGAAAATGATTAAAAATATCAAGTGTGGGAGGGAGGCAGAGCAATTGGCATTCTCAAATATAGCTGATGGGGAAGCTATAAAAACAGTAAAAAAACTTTAAAAATATATTGGACATCTCTCATAAAGTTAAGATCACATATTCTATGTGATTCCAAATTTTACTTTAGGAAAATAAAAACACAAGCTTATGTAAAGATTTATATATGAATATTCATTACATTTTTATTCATAAAAGTCCAAAATTGGAAACAGTGCAAATATCACGAGCAAATAAACAGCTAAAGAAGTTCTGATATTTCTTTTTCTGTAAGTTCACTATTGACATATAAAAATGCCATAGATTTCTTGGTGTTAATTTTGTATCCTGCTACATTACCATATTCATTTATTGGCTCTAATAATTTTTTGATGGAGTCTTTAGGGTTTTCTAAGTATAGTATCATGTCATCTGTGAATAATGACAATTTTACTTCTTCTTTTCCAATTTGGATGCCTTTTATAAAAAGCAATCCCATTTACCATTGCACCAAAAAAATTAAGATACCTAAGAATAAGCTTAACCAAGGACATAAAATACCTATACTCATAAAACTACAGCACACTGAAAAAAGAAATAGAGGAAGATATAAACAGATGGAAGAACATTCTATGTTCATGGATTGGTAGAATCAACATAATCAAAATGTCCATACTACCCAAAGCAATCTATAGATTCAATGTACTCCCCATTAAAATACCAACAGCATATTTCACAGATCTAAAAAGAACTCTGCAAAAATTCATCTGGAATAAAAAAAAAAAAAAAAAAAAGCCCCGAATAGCTGCAGCGATCCTGCGAAAGAAGAACAAAGTAGGAGGTATCTCAATACCAGATATCAAGCTGTATTATAAAGCCACTGTTCTCAAAACTGCCTGGTACTGGCACAAGAACAGACATATGGACCAATGGAATAGAATAGAAAACCCAGAAATTGACTCAAACCAATACACTCAATTAATATTTGACAAAGGAGGATAGACCATACAATGGAGCCAAAACAGTCTCTTCAATGAATGATGCTGGGAAACTTGGTTAGACACATGCAAAAAAATGAAACTAGACCACCAACTAACACAATACACAAAAATAAACTCAAAATGGATAAAGGACTTAAACGTAACAAAGGGAACCATAAAAATACTAGAGGATTCCATAGGTAGCAAAATCTCAGACATATGCCAAAAGAATTTCTTCACTGATGCAGCTCCTAGGACAATGGAAACTAAGGGATAATAAACAAATGGGACTATATCAAAATAAAAAAGCTTCTGCACAGCAAAAGAAACCATTAGCAAAACAAGAAAACCCACTGCATGGGAGAACATATGTGCCAATGATATCTCTGATAAAGGTTTAATCTCCAACATTTACAGGGAACTCATAAACTTAACAAAAGGAAGATAAGCAACCCAATAAAAAAATGGGCAATGGACCTAAATAGACACTTTTCAAAAGAGGACGTAAATAAGGCTGGGAGACATATGAAAACATGCTCAAAGTCACTTATCATCCAAGAGATGCAAATCAAAACAACAGTGAGATACCTGTCAGATATCTCACACCTGTCAGAATGGCTATCATCAGCAAATCAACAAACGACAAGTGCTGGAGAGGATGCGGAGAAAAAGGAACCCTCATTCACTGCTGGTGGGAATGCAGACTGGTGCAGCCACTGTGGAGAACAGTATGGAGTTTACTCAAAAAACTAAAAATGCAACTGCCATTTGACCAGTGATCCCACTTCTAGGAATATATCCCAAGAAACCAGAAACACCAATCAGAAAGGCTATGTTCATAGCAGCACAATTTACCATAGCTAATATTTGGAATCAGCCTAAGTGTCCATCAGCAGATGAATGGATTAGAAAACTGTGGCACATCTACACAATGGAATACTATGCTGCTGTAAAAAGGAAGAAATTCTTATCATTTGCAGCAGCATGGATGGAACTGGAGAACATAATGCTAAGTGAAATAAGCCAGTCAATGAAAGAAAAATACCACATGTCCTTACTCATCTATGTATAATAATAACCATTATAAACTGGTGAACAAAAATAGATACAGAGGCAGAGCAGCATCATACAGACTGTCAAATTACAGCAACAAGGACAGGGAGGGTTGGGGGTTGGGGGTTGGGGGTAACAGATCAGCCAAGGGACTTTTATGCATGCACTTAAGCATAACCAATGGACAAAAAACACTGGGGGGAAGGGGAGGCTGGGGGAAGAGCAGGGGGAAAAAAAGAGATGTATGTACTAATCTTTGTAATACTTTATGTAATATATATATGATATATATATATATATATATTCTGATATATTTGTAAAATAAAATTTTACTTTAAAAAAGCAAAACATAATATTGATATATACAATAACCTTACCGAAATTCAAAATTTTTATGCAGAATGTAAGAAGCAAAATACATAAGATTTTATACTGTTCATACATATATACATGAAACTGCAGGAAAGAATAATCTATAGTGAAAGATAGCATATCAATAGTTGCCTGGTGCTAGGATGGGAGTGGTGATTGTTTAGGAAGTAGTGATGAAGTTGAGAAGGAAGACACAAAATTAAAATATTTTTACTTTTGGAATATAATTGTTGATTTTAATTTACTGTTGTAGTTCAGTCACTTTTGTATATACCTTTTATTTCCTATTAGATTTTATGTTCTTTGATTCCTGGAAAGCTATTTAACTCAAACTTTTGAGCTGTTCTATTTATGTAGTGGTTATTCAATATTTATTGGCTGACCAAAAAATGAATGAGTAAAGTAATTGTCACCATTTATAGCACCGAACACAGGGAATGAAGCATCATTCATGTTTAACAGAAAGTTAATTGGAATAACTAGCTGGTTTTGATTAAGCACCTTTCTCAGTTATTTAAATCCTTTGGAAGCATTTCACTTGGCTATAATATAAAAGGATTACTTAAGATGTTGCAGGCATCAATTAAGGTGCATTTGTTTGTGTATAATTAGATGAGGACCTTACCAATAGTAATTTCACTGAATTCAAATTATGGCCCTATTTAGGAAGTGACTACTGAAATCCCTTCCTACAAAGCCATTAAACAATGAGCATGTCATTTCATCTCTAAGTTGAAAGTTGTTATTGTTTGTTTTTCTTTATCAGCAGTTTCTTGTTCTGCTACTAGTTTAATAAGGCAAATAGAATACGATCAATAAATTTCCAAAAAGGAAACATTTTGTTAAAACTTTCCCTAAATGATAAGAAATATTCATTTTCTTCTTTTTCTAGTGAAATAAAATAAGTGCCTTTCCATTTTCTATTTTGGTAATTTATGCTCAAAGTTCATGGAAGATATATTTCCATAAAATATTTTACATTAGTAGGAGATAGTAACTACTTGATTCATATATCAACTCATAGAAAGCTACTCATCATATGAAATGAATCTTCCACAGTGAAGAGTCATCCTGGAATTGTTACCCACATGGGATCATAATGTGCCTTTTCTCTCTATTCTGCCTTGGATAGTAAGAGTATATTCATATTGATTTGCAACAGTCAATATCATGTAACATATGAGTGTTCACTCTTTCGTATAAAACAATTACACTTTGAAATAATCTTTTGAGAAAACTGGAAGACATTGAGGTGAATGTATCTTTGAGTGTAATGTTCTGTGCTAATGAAAAAAGTAAGTGACCGAAGCTTATAGTCTCAAAAATATTCTGTGTAGTAAAATTAGAGACATCTCCAATATTCTGGTATTTGCCTACTGATGGGGAAAAAAAGGTAGCATATATTTCTTCTGCAGACACTGAGAGTGTAAGGAAATAACTGCTGTAAAGATAAAAAAGGGGTAGATGGTGACAGATGAGAATTTATTATTTGAAAGTACAAAGCAAACATGTGTGTATGAAAGAGAAGCTTGAGCAAAGTCTCTGAAAAACTTAAAGCTATACAAATAAGTCATCAACACATATGAACAAAATGAGCAGAAAATTAATAAGCTAATTTTAAAAATAAATGTTAGTTAAAGCCTATTTGTCATGGACATTGACATATTCTTCTATCTTATGAGGTTATAAAAGTATTTTAGTAAAATACATTTAATAGGGTAATGATATCTGTATATCACTGTCATCTTTTACAATGTTTTATTCATTAGAATAAAGTTGAAGGAGTAATCAGTGAAGTTGTTAGTAGAATAATAAGCTAAAAATCTATCATTTTATTTTCCCAAACATTTAACTTCCTGCTAATTTAAGACAATAAATATCCTCATGTATATAGTGCATTTTCTATATATACATATAAAGGTATGGATATATGCACATATATAGAGAGAGGGAGAGACTATCCTATCTAATAAAAGCCTAACATGGCAAGTGTCTGACCTTTCGCTCAACCATTCAAGCAGTCACTATGACTCACACTGACCATCAGGGGGCAGATCTCCGACTGGTAGGTTAGCTTGGTGCTGGGGTCCAGCCTATCAGGACTGGGCAAGATGGACTGGACAAGCCCCCCTGCGGCTCCTCCCCAGCCCCAGTCATGCACCGGTGAGGTCCCTCAGCCTGGCCTGTGCCCTCTCACAATCCGAGACCTCTTGGGGGATGTCGGAGAGCTGGTTTCATCCCAATCCCCACAGGTCAGGCAAAGGGACACCACCATTGCATGAATCCATGCACCAGGTCTCTAGTATATATATATGTATGCACATGTGTGTATGTATGTATGGGTGCATGTATGCATTACTCTGAGAAATGTAAGGTATAAAGTATAATTTCATGTTATTCATATACTAATTCTTAAATTTTCACTACACATGGACATGAACTCTAGCTACAAGTATACTTATGCATGTTAGAATTGCTCTATTTCTAATGTCTTCAATTCTAAAATTCTCCAAAAACAATCTCCATAGCTCCATGTTTTGTTTTGTTTTATATATTTTTATTGATTTCAAAGAGGAAGGGAGAGGGAGAGACAGAAACATCAATGATGAGAGAGAATCATTGATCAGCTACCTCCTACATGCCTCCTACTGGGGATCGAGCTGGCAACTCAAACATGTGCCTTCCATGGGAATCAAACCATGACCTCCTGGTTTATAGATTGATGTTAATCATGGGCCCATACCTCCTGGGTTATAGATCTGTTTTTTAACTTATTGTTTGGCTGTCTCTCCCCCTCCCCAACTGGCTATGAGCAGTCTTTACCCATCCCCTTTGTTCTCATCCCTGAGCCACTTCTAGATCTTCCTGACTTCTCTGTCCCTAGAACTTGGATTTCCCTCACCACCATTTTCTCACTTTGATATTAGGTTCCCAAGCACTTGAGATCACCAAGAAATTATCTTCTCTGACTTGAGAAGATCCTGCTATTTTCTTCACAATCTCCAAACTGGTCTCTACACAAATTCTTATTACACGTTCACAGTGTCTTTACAATCTTCTTAATAGTAGCAATAGTAAACAGTTCTATACTGCCCACATCATGAAGAGATAGTTTTAAGGACTTTACATACATTGACTTACTTAACTCCCATAGACACATAAAGGTGTTCAGGTGGGAGCATTTTTAGGAAAAAAAATAGTATACAAATGCAGGAAAAGTAAGTATTTATTATGTGTAATGTGACTTTGTGACCCACTTTTTAAAAAAAAACATATAAATCAATTATTTTTTCTCATTTACCCAATTCAATAGAAATTGTAGAACATATGCCTGAATACCTTATATGGCTTGTAAAATGTAATACTTGATGAGACTTCCTTCCAATATTATTTCCTTTCTTTGCTTCTCTAACATTACTTTGACTTAGTTCTTTTATTCTCTTCATATTATATAAACTCTTTTAATTTTTTTATTTCCCTTCTCTTGTATCCTACATAAAGGTATCCTAAAGTTTATTCTTTGACCCATGGGCTGAAGCAGATGCCTCTCATGAATGCTTCCCCTGCTCTCAGCCTTCTGACTCAAGCGTGAATTCTGATAGACAGTTCAGAGCAACCTCAGACTCACCTTGGCTGTTAGTATCCCACCTCAAGAGCATAATGTCTTTCAGCATTCCCCTTCCGGTCATTTTCTGAACTGGGTAGTTCACTCAGGGAGCAGTCAAAAGATTCAGCAAGAATTAACCTCTAGGTCCATCCTCTACCAATGGGAACTGTTAGCTAAATGCTCTAGCCTCTAGCTTTTAGGTGCACAAATCTAGGAGAAATTTTTATTCTTTATTAAGTCCTGGGGCAACTGAGTCCTATTATTTACAGCAGCTATCTCATTCTTCATCTCTTAAATTTCGATGATATCTATACACAGATACCATAGTCAATCCTTTTTTGAAAAAAAATTTTTTTATTGATTTCAGAGAGGAAGGGAGGAGAGATAGAAATATCAATGATGAGAGGGAATTATTGATTGGCTGCCTCCTGCATGATTGGGGATCGAGCCGGCAACCCGGGTATATGCCCTGACCATGGAATCAAACCCTGACCTCCTGGTTCATAGGCTGACACTCAATCACTGAGCCACCATAGCCAGGGCTCCCATTTTATTATTATTACCTATCTGCGGCTCAGGCCAGCCACTTTCCGAGTAATAGTGTGAGGGTGGTGTGGAGGAAGGACATTTAGGGACAGTCACAGCTTTAGTTCAGCACTGTTGTGAGAGCGCTAAGCCTCTTATGTTCATCATCCTTTAAGACATGGTCTCCCTAGGTTGCTTACATTCGGTCAATTGATATGACATGTATTAAAGCCCCTCGCCCTAACCAGTTTGGCTCAGTGGATAGAGCAACGGCCTATGGACTGAAGGGTCCCAGGTTCGATTCCAGTCAAGGGCATGTACCTTGGTTGAGGGCACATCCCCAGTAGGGTGTGTGCAGGAGGCAGCTGATCGATGTTTCTCTCTCATTGATGTTTCTAATTCTCTATCTCCCTTCCTCTCTGTAAAAAATCAATAAAATATATTTTTTAAAAAATAAAATAAAGCCCCTTAATTTATGGGGTAATTATGTTATAATAATTGTTTTTCTTCCCTTCTTTTTGTCCATTCACTTTGGTAAAAGCCTGTACCAAATAAAAAAATTAGTGCATATTATTGTGTCTCCTTCAGTTTTAATTTCCCCACATTTATGTGCTGAACTGAAGCAATGCCCATGTTTCTTCTGTGACCTCCCATCTCTATATTTTAAAGAATCACAGGACGTATCTTTTAGGAGCCTGATTCATACTTTTAGGGATGTGTTTACCTTCCCTTACTCCTTGTATGTAATGAGTTACATTTAAAACCTTGTGTCCCTCTCTATCTTTACAATTTCAGAGCACCTGACAGTTTTTGATATAATATATGCATTGAAGTCATGATCTCTTTTCTGCTTCATTAAAGGAAGGTTTCTTTGTATATATTTTATTCATTTTATTTATTTGATAGAAGTCAGTGAAAGTAAATTAAAACAGCCTCATGTTGTCAAGTTCAGACCTGTATTTATAATTACTCACTATACCAGTTATTAAGAATCACTTTTATAGTACTAATTATCATAAGCTAATAAAATTATAACCATGTACAATACATAGGATTTAGCAAAATTTCTTTTATCCTATTGGAAATAATGGATGCAACTGCTTTCAATCTCAATTAGTAAAAATACTCATCTTCAATGCAATTTTCTGTCTTATGATAGCACAGTAAAGTGTCTCAAATAAAATACTATCTAGAGAGTTGTACTTCAAATTTGGCTTCAAAATTCCATTTTTTCCTTCATTAAAGCTCTTTTCTTGAAGATGTATTTACTTGGCTAAAATATGGCTTGGCTTAAGATTTACAGCTAATTCATGCAGGAAAATGTATAATCTAGCTTATAAATATTCAAGACAGTAATAATAGAAAGAAATATAGAGAACATATTTTATCATTAGAGGTCAGTGGTTCTTTTTACATTATACTCTTTGATTAAATACCTTAGAAAAGAAAAGAAGAAAACATTTTCCTTGGCAGAAATAGAAAATGAATCTTAGAGTTTCCACTTCTATGAATTTATATGTTCCTTGTGTTCTTAGGATTTATATTGAGAAAGTGATATGTTCTATTTTTGACATGCAGAACTTATTTAAATATTGTGAATCTGCATGTTCCATCTGAGAAAGCTATCACTTATAGCATTTTCTTTGCATCCTCCATTTCTAAATGTAGATTACCAAATAAAATTCTTTGCCACTTAACTTAGATGGAAAAAATTAAAGCTTTGTTCTAGCATGCTTTATTGTTTTGGGTAGAAATATATTTTTCTCAAATAGCTTCCAACAGTGATAAGTTACTGAACTACCAAAATTATTTTAGTAGGCCTTACACATGGATTCTAAAGGTATAGGAGGCTCCAGTGTGATTCATGTTTAATTACAACATATATTAGAATATTATAACTAATACAGTTGTATTCCCTTCTGTGAGATAGGAAATATGCTTGTTTTATGTTTACAGGCTGGCTCCTGCTTACAGTTCAGCTTCCTCCCTTTACAAGAGTCATCCCTACTCAGATTGCTAATATGCCAGCTTTGTCTGCCTGTTGCTATGGTTTCCCAGCAGTCATTGACTATGCCCTGTTGCTTGAAATTATGCTTAGGCGTGTCCTCATAGAATTGTTTTACTGTAATTTTGGTTGTTCTCAATTTTGCATAGAGCAGTAATCCATTTTTTGGTACCCATTTTTCTACTGAGTTAATTTGACTATAGCTAGAATTGAATGTCACCGAGATTTTTCTGGCTCAGGATTTGTGGGAGTTTGTCTTGTTAATAGCAAGCCCTAGACATGTAATATCCCTGTTGCTCATGAAGTTGAACAAATGGCATGACATCTGAATTTGTTTTAATGGCCTCTTGAACCTGTAACATATTATTTACATAGGATGAGTTTCAATGGTGACACAGCTGTTGGTTTCATCTAGGGCTTATCTTTTGTTCATTGTGACATGGTGGAAATATGACATTTAGCAGCATCTGTGAAAATCTAGGCCTCACAGTCCAATTACAAAGTGCATACTACCACCATTCTATAGGCTATTAGCTTGGCTGGGAGAATTTTGCTCTGTTGGTGTCATATTTTGTCAGCTACTATTTCTGGGAACATGCTAGCTTTCTTTTATTTTGTTTTCTATTATCTTTCCTTTTTAAAAAATATTTTTACTGATTTCAGAGAGGAAGGGAGAAGGATAGACAGATATGATGAGAGAGAGTCATTGATTGGTTGCCTCTTGCACACTCCTCACTGGGGATTGAGCCAGGAACCTAGGCATGTGCTCTTGGCTGGAATCAAACCCGGGACCCTTCAGTCTGCAGACTGATGCTTTATCCATTGAGCAAAACCTGCTAGGGCTATTCTCTATTTTTCAAAGGGCATGCTATTTAATGATGTTTTATCAAAAGAGTAAAATTTAATTATCAATTTTTATTTTTCCATTTTCAGTGAAGTTCATATGGTCTTATGCTATGATGCAGTCTCCCATTTCAACGGACTTCAGAATCATTACCCTATTAATATTATTGGATAACAATTGCTGAACATTTATTAAAGTAAGATCATTTTAAAGATCAGTTCAAAATAAAAAGAAAAGAGGAGAATCTTAATTGTTATTTTTGAATCCAATTGTTTATTTTTTTGAATTTTTCTACTTAAAGTTAATTTTTACATGAAACTGTTGGCAATAGTAGAGAATAAAGAGGAAAAAACAGTGCAGGGAAAATAAATTCAGGCAAAATGGTAGTATGACTTAGTCTGCTTAGGATAATTAAATATTATATGAAGTTATATGTCATATTTTGCACACATACATTTATGTTAAAACCTTTAAAATGTTCTAAGACATTTATCTTACTCTCAGATATATCTGTCTCCAATTTGTGCTCAGCCAATCCCCAGAAGTATTTTACACTTAAATTTATAAGACTAGTTTTAGATGGAAAGAAACAAAATTACAATCCCTATGTTCTTTAATTTGGCATGACTAGGAAGCATAATTTCTTTATTAGTTTATAAAAAAAATCTTTAAATAATGGTGAATTTTTGACATAGGTAATTTGAGAGGTCAGCCCATAAGCTAGACAGTGTATTTTGTTGAAAAACAGAAAAGCAGCAAATATGTACATATTCCCTTAAAAGTTTAACTTAAATTTAAATGTATCCTATATCTTGGCATCATGTATTTGAGATTCATTTAAGTTTATTTGTTAATTGGGCCAAATATATTTTTTGAATTACTTTTAAAAGTTATATTAATATGGTCAAGGATTATTGATTTGTAACCTCCAGATTTTAACCTCTAGAGAATGTTAGTTATTATATTTATTATGATTTTATGTTGAACTATAATTACTCAGTTCAAGTTTTAAACCATGTTTCTATAAAGGGTTCATTTTCACTGCAAACTTTGTGATAAATTAACCCAATTTAGCTGTAACAAAACCAATCTGTATAGAAAGAAAGCACAAAATTCCTCTCAGTTAGGAACATGGCCAAGGATCCATTTCTCTTACTAGAGTACACTTACTAGTAAAATAAAAAGATAAGCAAAATAAAGATGGCCTTGAAAGTGATACAGATTTTTAATTAGTGATCACAAAGGATTTTGAGAATATTCAACTGGTCAAGGGCACCAACAGAGAACTATCTTCTAAGATATAAAATCTCTGCATTAAACTGCTACTGTTGATGAATTCCTGTTCATAATGCTGCTTTATGATACATAGAATTTTGTATTATTTTATACTACAGGCCCAACGTACAAAAATTTGTGCACTCGAGGAGGTCCCTCAGCCCGGCCTGTGCCCTCTCGCAGTCTGGGACCCCTTAGGGGATGTCCACCTGCTGGCATGCCTGGCCAGCCTGGGTGAGGGGCTGAGGGCTGTTTGCAGGCTGGCCTAGCCCCCCAGTGGGATCCCTCACCCCATTGGAGTGTGGCCAGCTTGGGTGAGGGCCGTTTTCAGACTGCCCACAGCCCCTTCAGGGTTTGGGTCCCTACTGGGGTGCCTGGCCAGCCTGAGTGAGGGGCTGAAGGCTGTTTTCAGGCTGCCCACAGCTCCCATTGACCCAATGTCCCAGCAAGGCTGGCTGGAATCAGCTTTCTGGGGTTTATTTATCTTCTATAATTGAAACTTTGTTGCCTTGAGCGGAGGCCTAGTCAGGCAAGAAGCCTGTTTGTTTCAGCTCCATGGCTTCTATAATTGAAACATTGTTGCCTTGAACAGAGGCCCAGCTGGCCTAAGCAGGCAGTTTCCTCCATCGTTGGTGCAATGGAAGACTCCTGTTTGTTCTAGCTCTGTGGCTGTTGGCCTCCACCTTGGCTAGGTTAATTTGCATACATCTGTCCTGATTGGCTGGTGGGCATGGCTTGGTTGGTGGGCATGGCTTAAGTGTAACGGAGTGAGGGTCAATTTGCATATTACTCTTCTATTAGATTAGATGTACTCCTTGCCTTTGCTATTATGGGCCTATGTGGTGTATCACAAAATTTGGAGTCAGAAGTACTGGACTATCCTCCTTCTACCACTTGCTTCCCCTATTACCTTAAATCTGTCACTTTAATTTTCTGATTCTCTCACTTATCTGTAAAATGAAGATTTTTTTTGTGAGAATCAAATGGAGGCAAATTTTGACAAAAATTTTAAACTGTAAGATAATAACACAAGTGTTAATCAATTGTTAATTTAACAGTTGTGGAGACTTATCTCCTGGGTTTCTGAGGATGGCATGTATCCTAAAGTTGAAACTGTGTTCTGCAAGAACATATTTATTTTTCTCTAGATGGAAAATATGCTTACAGAAATACAGAAAATGCATGAAATTGAGATTAATGAATATAACTATTTTAAGAAAGAACTACATTTTTTCCTCAAAAATGTTTGTTCATTTGCAAGCCACTTTCTAATTTGACTTCCAGTCTCTCAATATAACTCAATATTTTCAGAATTTTTATTATTTTAGATTAAATAAATTTATCTTCCTTGAAGTAATTCATAGTCATTACAATGACATAAAATATTAAAAAATGTAAATAAAGTAAAAAAAAAAAAGCCCAACCATATTGAAAACAATATGGACTAGAGAGTCCAACCAATATGGGCTCAAATGTCAATCCTTTTATTTTCTTAACTCTGATCTTTATGAATAATTATTAAATAATTATACTTTGATTTGCTGTTTATATGATAAGAACAATAATATTCATTTTTCCAAGATATTCTTATGAGAGTGATATGAAATAAAACATGCATACTATCTTCCGTAGTGTATAGCACATAAATCTTTAATAAATGACAGCTTTGATCATTACAAGACTCCCATTTCTCATGGGACTATTGCTGATATTTTCTTCTTCTTTTTTTTTTTTTTTTGCTTAACATTTTAAGAGCAGTTTTCAGTGATATTAAATTCTGTAATTTTTACTTTTGGAAAGCAACTTAAGGTTATTAATTCTCTAAACTTTCTTTACATATTACTTGCCTGCTTTGCCTTCTAGTTTACAGTTTCAAATACCTTTTACTTAAATAATGGTTCCCAGGCATTTTTACCCTCTAGGTAAGCTTTATTTATTTTTATTTTTTAAAATATATTTTTATTGATTTCAGAGAGGAAGGAAGAAGAAGAGAGAGATAGAAACATCAATGATGAGAGAGAATCATTGTTCAGCTGCCTCCTTCATGCCCCCTACTGGGGATCAAGCCTGCAGCCTGGGCATGTGCCTCAACCAGGAATCAAACCAGGAATCAAACCATGACTTCCTGGTTCATAGGTTGATGCTCACCACTGAGCCATGCTGGTCAGGCAATAAGCTTTATTTTTTAATGTCATATTGAAAATATATGCCTCAAGTGTTTAGATTCATAAGTATTGGAATGGACCTAATCTCTGCCTGGATAATACATTTCTATTAATAGCACTTCTTTGCCAACTTCCACTTTTATCCTTAAAATCTCAAGAGAGTGACTACTGATTAAGCTTGAATTTGACTAAACTGTCCTACTGGCTACCTTAAAGAGTTGTCAGTGTTCTTTCATCTAATATCTATGTTTTAAACTGAAAATATAAATGAAAGTTTTTATATTTATTGTTAATAAACCTTAGTTGACTTGCTTTAGCACATTATTCTAGACTAGTTTTATATACTTATATTCTGATCCTGTCAACCAAATATTTTAACAATTCTCCCTGCTTTGTAATATTGACTGAATGTTTTATATATCTTTAGAAATATTTTTACTTTCAAAAAGTTAAATAAAATAAAGCCCAAAGATAATCTTATGACATATCTCTAGAGCAATTTCTCCATGTTGATAATATCTATAATAATAAAAGTATAATATGCTAATTAGGCCGGACAGCCAAACAACTTTCCAGACGTCCTTCTGGACAACCTTCTGGAATGATCAGTGGATGGGGGGTCAGACCAGTGAGCCTGTGCCACCAGGCCAGCCATGGTGGTCCTGACATCCCCCCACCACTTCTGCAGAGGCAGTGGGTAAGGCTGTGGTGCAGGCCCAGTCCCTGTGCTGCCCCTTCTGTAGAGGCTGGGGGGGACAAGGGGCAGCATGATCCCAGAGCCTCCTTAGAGGTGTGATGGGGTGCAACCATGGGGCCTCAACCTCCCACGGCCCCTCCCCCAGCCAGCCCAGCCCCAGATCCTCCCCCAGCCAGCCCAGCCCCAGATCCTCCCCCACCAGTGGGCAGGGGGCAAGTCTAGTGCTAAGGAACAGTGAGCCCAGCTTCTGGTTGAGCAGTACTCCCACCCTCTCCCCCGAGCTCAGCCAGAAGCCGAGCTCATAGCTGGTGAGTGTAGCAGAGGTCGCATGAGCCTCTCCCACCTCCATGGCAGGCAAGCAGTAAAGAGTGAAGTGTCCTAGACTGCAAGAGCCCCAGACTGTGAGAGAGATGTCTGAGTGCCAGCTTAGGGCCCAATCCCTGGGGAATACTGGATTTTAAGAGGTCACAGGCTGGGCAGAGGGGGGGCCCCTTTCCAGTGCACGAATTTTGTGCACCAGGTCTCCAGTTTCATTAATAAATATTCATTTTTAGGTAAGAGTTGCTAATTAGTTTGCATGCTTATAATATAACCCCATGTCTATTTTCCCATCTTATCCATGTTGTTATGAAAATATTTTGCTGAATATAAACTGAAATAAAAATATGCTATCCATAGAGTAGTCATTTAACCCATTGGTCTAATGGTCCAATTGGGATATAGTAAGTTAATTTTTACATGATGTTTTTTAGTAAGGAGGGTAGTTATCGATATTACTTTCATATTCCTTAACAAATCATTTATTTAATAATTCATTGTGGAATTTTTACCTGACTATCAAACATATTGATTTGATACTAGGGACCCTGTGCACAAAAATTTGTGCACTCAGAAGGTGGGGGTCCCTCAGCCCGGCCTGTGCCCTCTTGCAGTCTGGGACACCTCAGGGGAGATGTCCACCTGCTGGCATGCCTGGCCAGCCTGGGTGAGGGGTTGAGGGCCATTTTCAGGCTGCCCACAGCCCCTTCAGGGTTTGTACACTGGGAGGTGGAAGGGCTGGTGAGTGCAGGCCTGGACGTTTCCCACCAGAGGGCCCAAGATCACACATGCCTGGTGGGCCCCCACCGCTGAGGGGACACACCTGGCGCACAGCTGGGTGGCGAGCCAGGGGCAGACACTGGTGCAAGATCCCTCGGTGGGGACCTGCTGCTGAGCAAACACACCCAGGGTGGAGTCGGGCAGTGAATTGGCTTCGGATTCTCCACACTGTGCAGCAGATGCTCCGCATGCCCTATGGAGGCCCCTGGGGGGCGGATGAAGGCAGTGGACCTGGGACAGGTGCTCCTGGATGCCTCGAGGAGGCCCAAGGTTGGACCCCCCCCTGCACTGAGCTGACACACCTGGCATAGCTATGCCAGCTGCAGAGGCTCCCAGTGCAGAGTCGCCCTGCCAGCCTCCATCTTGGTTGGATTAATTTGCATACAGCCACTCTGATTGGCTGGTGGGCATGGCCATGAGCAGAGGCTCAGCCAGCCTAGGCAGGCAGTTGCAACAGAAGCCTCTGGTTTGCTCTAGCTCCATAGCCACTGGCCTCCATCTTGGCTGGGTTAATTTGCATACAGCCACTCTGATTGGCTGGGAGGCATGGCTTGGCTGGTGGGCATGGCTGTGAGCAGAGGCTCATCCAGCCTAGGCAGGCAATTGCAACAGAAGCCTCTGGGTTTCTCTAGCTCCATGTGCTGGCCTCCATCTTGGCTGGGCTAATTTGCATACAGCCGCTCTGGTTGGCTGGGAGGCGTGGCTTGGCTGGTGGGCATGGCTTAGGTGTCTTGGGTAACGGTCAGTTTGCATATTAACCTTTTATTATATTAGATGATAGGTTCAATTATTTTTTTCTGTTAAAGAGTCCACTTCCATGTATTTTTATTGCCCCAACTATCATATTATTTTTTAATTTTGTTTTATTGCTTAAAGTATTACAAAGAGTGTTAGATAAGTCTCCATTTTTTTCCCTTGACCTTCCCCCTTCTTCCTCTACCCCCCAAAGTCTTGTGTCCATTGATTATGCTTATATGTATGCATACAAGTCCTTCAGTTGATCTCCTAACTCCCCTTGCAGTCCTTCCCAACCTTCCTGCTGTAGTTTGACAGTCTGTTCGATGCAGCTATGACTCTGTATCTATTTTTGTTCTTCAGTTTATAATGTTCTTTATTATCCATAAATGAGAGAGATAATGTGGTATTTTTCTTTCATTGACTGGCTTATTTCACTTAGCATAATGCTCTCCAGTTCCATCCATGCTGTTACAAAAGATAAGAATTCCTTCTTTTTTACAGCAACATAATATTTCATTGTGTAGATATACCACAGTTTTCTAATCCATTTATCTGCTGATAGGCACTTAGGCTGTTTCCAAATTTAGACTACCAACTTATACCATACACAAAAATAAACTCAAAATGAATAAAGGACTTAATAAAGGAAACCATAAAAAGGACTTAATAAAGGAAACCATAAAAATACTAAAAGCATTTAAAGGCAACAAAATCTCAGACATATGCCGAAGCAATTTCTTCACCAATATAACTCCTAAGGCATTGGAAACGAAAGAGAAAATAAACAAATGGGACTACATCAAAATAAAAAGCTTTTGCACAGCAAAAGAAACCATCAACAAAACAACAAGAAAGCCCACTACATGGGAGAACATATTTGTCAATGTTCTCACTGATAAACGTTTAATCTCCAACATTTATAGGGAACTCATACAACTTAACTAGAGGAAAGATAAACAACCCAATAAAAAAAATGGTCAAAGGACCTAAATAGACACTTTTCAAAAGAGGACATAAATAAGGCTGGGAGACATATGAAAACATGCTCAAAGTCACTTATCATCCAAGAGATGCAAATTAAAACAGCAATGAGATACCATCTCACACCTGTCAGAATGGCTATCATCAGCAAATCAACAAACGACAAGTGCTGGAGAGGATGCGGAGAAAAAGGAACCCTCATTCACTGCTGGTGGGAATGCAGACTGGTGCAGCCACTGTGGGAATAGTATGGAGTTTCCTCAAAAAACTAAAAATGGAACTCCCATTTGACCCAGTGATCCCACTTCTAGGAATATATTCCAAGAAACCAGAAACACCAATCAGAAAGGACATACGCATCCCTATGTTCATAGCAGCACAATTTACCATATTATTTTTATGTCATTTTATAGAATAACAAATATATAGGGAGGAGCACACATGTGCCAAGCCTGGTGATGAGACAATGTTGAACTAGACAGTTATAGTATGAGATTTATATTACAGGGAGTTAGACAATAAATATATCATCTAATACATAAATAAAGGAAATCTATAAGGAAGTAAAATTGGAAAGAAACAGAATAGATTGCTATGATAAAGAATAATAGAGGCAGTTTTTCATAGAAAAAACAGGTAGACAATGCTTATTTAAGGGAGTAATATATTAGATTAAAATAGGCCAGCTGAATAAAGAACTAGGAAAATAAAGTTTTAGGCGGAGAGAACAATGCAAAAACCCTATACAGAAAATATTTTATTTATCTTTTCTGTAGTGGGATGGAGATCCAGGTGACTGACTAACATGGTGAATAGGGAAAGAGTGGTTTGAAATGAAGTTAGAGATGTAGTAAGGGGTCAGATCACTAAGTGAACTGAAGGTTCCTGACAGGGAGATTCAATTTTACTATGTAAATTAGGACTCCATTAATAGACTATAAATGGGTACTGATATGATCATTGTACTCTCTCAAAGTGATTATTCTGGCTGCTGTGAAGAGAGAGGGCTGGTAGAATTGCACAAGAACAAAAGAAGAAAGACTAATTAGGAAGATTTGTAATATCTTCCAGTGAAGATATAATAAGTGAATGATTTTAGCTCAACTTGCTTAAGACAAAACATGCATCAATTTCAGAATGACTGAATCTTTTAAAATAAGTCATAAATATGTTGAATGGCCAAATTGAAAATTTAACAATTTACTGAAACCATTATTTATTCATAAAGTTTAGAGATATTTTGATTGAAATGAATACCTTTAATAAACTTTGAAAATTTCTGAGATATTTTAGTCAAGCAATTTAAGTTTTAATTTATTTTGAATTTATTTTTTTATTTGTTATGAGCCATTTCACTGTGGCAAGCCAAAATCTAGTATATTCCTGAATGTTTTACTATTCCCTATATTGGGAATATGAATGTCTTCTGCATTTCCCATGACAATACATGTATATACATTTTCAATATTGGAACTTTAAAATGAATGTGTTTTTACCTTCCAATAAATTTATAAGCACAAATTCATTAATAAGCTCAACCAAATTAATATTTGAGAATTTCTTAAGGACTGAAGTGGGAATCACTCCAAAAACAGACATTTAAATTAAATTCATCAACAAATTCACTGCAAAACAGCTAAAGATTTAACCATATTAAAACTACTGTGAATCAAGTAACTTACAGATAATGAAAAAGTCCTAAAAATCTCTTGAAGCCACAGTATGCCTGAAACTATATGTTTAGTATAAATGTGTTGGAATGAATTTGCATTTTTGGCCATTGGATCTTTATGAATTGGTTTTTAGACAATTGATTTTATGCTAATTTTTAATTAAAAAATAAATAAGGTTTTGGCAAATTGATTGTTTGGCTTAACTCTGATATTGGCAAGGTCAATAGAGGGTAGTGGATATAAAACCCTGGCTGAAGAGACAATAAGATTTGACCCAGGGATCATTTTGAAGGGCAGGAAGAAAGGAGAGGTGAATGATTGCTCCAACAGTTTTAAATTTGAAGAGATGGTAAGTGCTGGTAGTATTTACTAACTTAGGGAAATTGAGAGCACACTTGTGTTTGCTGGTGAGAGGAAGAAATATTTCCAAATTGATATTTTTATATACTTGGAATGCTGTTATAATAACCATGTAGAGATGTCATGTAGACAGTAGGATATATTCATCTGGATCTAACAATAGAGGACCAATGTGAAGGTATAAACTTAGGACTAATAAAAATATGGATGGCAATTAAGACCAAGAGTGGGAGGTGAAGAAAGAGGCAATAGGATTCACACCTGAGGTTCTCAACATATAGACTATGTCTAGAAGTAATCCAACTGGGAAAGAAGTCTAAAAGGAGTAGCCATTAAAAATAAGAAAAGAGATTTCTCAGGTAGGGTAAAGTTGTTAAGTATCTATCTATAATAATCTATAATAATAAAAGCATAATATGCTAATTAGACCAGTCAGCTGAACCACCTTTCGGACATGATTTCAGATGAAGCCACGATGGCAGGGGCCAAGGCAGAGACAGTTAGGGAAGATCAGGCAGGCAAGCAGTTAGGGGAATCAGGCAGGCATGCAGAGTGATTAGGGGTGACCAGGCAGGCAGGCAAGTGGTTAGGAAGCAGTGGTCCCAGATTGCGAGAGGGATGTCCAACTGTCGGTGTAGGATCAGGCTTAAACCTGCAGTCAGACATCTCCCCAAGGGGTCCCAGATTGTGAGAGGGTGCAGGGTGGGCTGAGGGACCTCTCCCCCATGCACAAATTTCGTGTACCAGGCCTCTAGTATCCTATAAAACAGCAAAGTTTTGTCTACGCCATCCTATTTGACTTCCCAATTCCCCTTTTCTCTTAAGCCTTCCACTTCACTATTACTCAAAATTTCTTTGCTTTATTTTATACATACACACACACATGCATATATACACAAATGCAGTGTGTATGTATGTGATTATGTCTATATTCTATCTCATTCCTAACTATGAATTCTTTAAGGACAGGCACTCTATCATCTGTCTCTATATGTCCAGCACAGTATCTGAAAAAGACAAAGTGCTCAGAAATATTTGTTGAATTGCATCATACTATTTCTCATAAGAACTTTGTCTTAGTCATCATCAAAATAAAAATATAAATATTGATGAAACTTGTGAGAGCATCTTGCACAGTCAAGCTGAAATAAAAAGTATATATCAATCCTTAGTGGGCATTTTATCTTTGCACCTAAAAACCAAGACTACCTTTTTGGTTGAACACATATTGTTTATGTTTGTTTATTTTTAAAGTTCTTTCTTTGACTTTTATGAACATCTTTTGAGAGTACATATTTAAATCACAAATGCTGATCTCAGAGAAGAAAATTTGCAAAAATCATGCCTATTTGCCACACCCACCGGCTACTTATCCAAGACTATGACCTGTCGTGCTAAAATTGTATTTATTCACCCTTGCATATGTCAACAAGGTCAGCATGAGTTTGAACCATTACTTAAGATTTTGTTATAAAATGTTGAAAGTTGCAGCGTGTGAGAATGATTGGTTTTTTGAAATGCTTCTCTGCTCATTTGCACATAGACAAAGGCCATGTGTAAGCCCCTCGTCAAGGTCAAGGCTATCATCTTGGCATTATGCCATCTTATGAGCAAAAATTCTAGAAATTTGTTTATCCTGCTATTAAAATACTCACGGAAACTGTTGTTAAAGAGAAAACCACAGGCCCAAAAAGGCAGCACTTGTGCTAATGCCCATGATACAAACCTAGATTTGATACCTATCTAATTGCTGTTACAACCTCTCTGAGAAATATAATCTTAACCAAACAGGGTAGATTTTTCTTGTCTACACCAATATGGTTATCTTCCACCTGCACTCTCTCCAACCAATATGTAAAGAAGAGGCAATTTGCATGACAAAAACCTTTACAGTTCTCACTGCTACCCCTTCCCCACCTCCAAGAGGTTCTGGTCTAAAAATAATTCTTTATTTTCTTTAGTTAATAGCTCCCTTGCACCACCCTTCTTCCTATGTAAACCTTTCTTTTTGTACAAGCCCTTCTGAGTATCCTTCTAGATGCTAGATGGGATGCTGTCTGATTCATGAATTGCTTAATAAAACCAGTAAGATCTTCAAATTTACTTGGATGGATTTTGTTTTCAACTCAATGAAATGAGAATGCATTTCTTTCTGTGAATAACACAATAAAATAATAGAATAATGTAGCCTAGTGCATGTGAGAAAACAATGTTAAATCAAAATGGAATGGGACAAAGTCTTCAAAATCAGTAAGCATACTCCGAAGGACATGTGTTTAAATTGGTCTGAAGGTAATATACATGTAATAGATTTTCTAGTATCTCAACCTCAACTTTCAGGGTTATAGAATCACAAAGCTACATATCAGCATTAAGACAAATCTTAGAAATCCTATGACTCAAAAGAGGAAGACCATAAGCTGTGAGGCAACATTAGGGGGAGCAGGGGGAGCTGTATTCATATGCCAACTTAGGTTGCTTTTCTACCAAACCACATGCTTGTGAAAGTAGAGATGAAAGCTTTTTCATACCAATCTTGTTCAGTATCTTAAAGGTTCCCAATAAACAATAACAGTTGCCAGATTTATTTATACTTGAAATTCGGGTACCAGTAACAATGGAAAACATTTTTATGCATCATTTTACTGATGATAACAGCATATCAATCTACTATTAAAAATGGTCTTCACTGGCTAACTACACACAGAGAGAAGTGAGAAACGAGTGCCAGTGTTAATTCAAAAATTAACATTTGAAATTGATCAACAATGAAGCGCATTATTTCACATGCAGTTATTTTTTGAAATATTTGAATTGTTGATGTTTATTCTTCATCTTGTCCTATGAATTCTGCAAAATAAAAAAGAGAGTAATTCAAAGTGGATAAAATAGAAACTGATTTTTAGTTCATTACCTTTAAAGTATAAATCACCTATAATAACTCCCATTAGCACTAATGGAAATTTGCATGTATTAAATCCTTTTGGTGCCTGAAGAATATACCACAGCTCTTTTAAACTTTTTGGTGCTTTTACTTCTGGGTCTTTCAAAAGTGATGAGCCAGCAAATAGTGTGCCTGGCGTGGAATAGGATGGTAAGTAAAGTATCTCCAATTTTATGTCCTTGAATACAATAGTCATTTCCCCCCCTCAGAAATACATGCTTACATATCTTAATACTCTCACAAAACTGTACTTCAGTGGAGCTCATGTAAAAATATACTGAATCACATGAGGAGGACGATGGTTATTACTTATGAGAATCTTATAAATTTCTATAAGAATAATTACAGTTGGTTATAAAGACATTTATTTATACTCTTAAGTACATAATAGTTCACTTTAAAATGATCATTTTGCTTGATTAACTTAAAATTGAAAATATCTACCAAGACAAAAGTCATAATTTAGTGTATCTAGTTTTGTTTTATAAGAAAAATCGGTTTTTTGTATTCCCTCTAGCATCACACAATAGTTTTAATTTCTCAACATTTTTTCCAATATTTGTTATTTTCTGTTATCACAATAGTAGCCATTTTAATGGGTATAAGGTGGATCTCATTGTGGTTTTGATTTGTATTTCCCTAAAAATTAAGCATATTGAATATCTTTTTTTATGAGGACCCCCTAGATTGTAAAGCTCCTTTATTTTTCCAACATTTTTATACTTTCAAGGAGCCCTACCTGGCATAGCTCTGTGTTCAATTCCTCAGCTCAGTCATCGGTATCATGCCCTCTCCTTACCTATTCATCATTTATGTTGAGCATTCTATCATTTCTGAATTTGCTGTAGTCCATATTTATTTCAGCTTTTCTCAATGTATTCTGTGATAAATCAAATGGTAGTAGTGTAAGTGAAATAATATCATGGTATTGTTTTTATTGATAGTGTTTTTTCCTAATGACTGTAAACACATTTATTCATAAACTTAATCTAAATCTGGACTTCTGATCTTTCCTAATAACCCTGAAATCTTTCTCAATGTAGCAACTCAGTTCTTCCAATAGAGATCAACTTAATCACATGATTAAAGAATATCAGACACAGGTCAGGGCTTTGAAATTAGAGTGATTTACTTATATCCTTCTTTCAGAGCTTAGTAAAACTAGGACTGTGGAAAAATCACTAACTTTTTCAAGCTTAA
Organism: Murina feae; assembly: GCA_004026665.1. Lineage (NCBI taxonomy): Eukaryota > Metazoa > Chordata > Mammalia > Chiroptera > Vespertilionidae > Murina > Murina feae. The sequence goes on from PVJC01000348.1 coordinate 28,899, forward strand.
GTTTACTCAGGTGTAATTGGAGGCCCACCTAGCTTTTCCTCTAGGTTATTGATAGAGAGTAGAAACTGACTAAAAGTTAGACACATAAAATATTTTTTAAAGAAAGTTCTAATATCAGATATTTCATTGCTATCTGTATAAAACTTGATATGTTTCAAATTTCAAACATTTCATAATGTGTATTTCATCCTCAAGAGAGAATTTTAAGTGTTGAGGAAGAACAAAAATAATTTATCAGTTTATGTGCTAAAGGCTTGTATTGGAAAACATAACATTTTAAATCAAGGTAGTGTTATATAGAAGAGACTATTAAGGAAAAACTAATGGAAGTAAAAGTATTAGTTAAAAAACGGTAGCAAAGTCCTAGCCAGTTTTGCTCAGTGGCTAGAGCTTTGGCCCATAGACTGAAGGGTCATGAGTTTGATTCTGGTCAAGGGATGTACCTCAGTTGCAGGCTCAATTCCCACCTCAGTCGGGGATGTGGGAGGCAACCAATCTATGCGTTTCTCTTACATTGATGTTTCTCTCTCTCTCTCTCTCTCTCTCTCTCTCTCTCTCTCTCTCTCTCTCCTCCTCTCTTTCAATCTCAAAAAAAAAATCAATGGAAAATATCCTTGAGTGAGGATTAACAAAACAAAACAAAAAAAAGCTCTAACAATATTTCAAGTGAGAATAAATAAGGCCTTAACTAAAGAGACGAGATGGAGAAGTAAAGGGATATATTAAAATAAATTCAACAGCAGGTGTAGGTGGCTTTTACTTGGGAAACAAGGAAAAGAATGATTTACTAGAAATATTTACTATGGTATTTACGTGTGCCTCTCACTTGCTGATGCTCTTAACACAGAGAGAAGAAAGAGCATTGACAGACTGGAAGAAATGGAAGCATGCTTGTTTTCCTCACTGAGTTTATATGCTGAAAGAGTTACTGGGAAGAGAGGAGCAGGCCTAGAATTTGGGGAAGTTATAGGGGTCAGATAATAGATTTGGCAGCCATGAGAGTTGCCATCAATCTGCATGAAAGATAGGACAAATAAATACAAGAGAAACAACAGATAAGCCAAATAGAGATTTTTTTTAATGACTAATTTAGATGATAAAGAATAGAAGCTGAAAACTGGAAAAACAGTTGATGGAGGGGTCCAAGAGGCATCAGGAGGAAGCTCTGTCCTGCATGACAAGTAGGAAGAGCAGACTAAGTGTGGAAAAGTGCAATGATGCAAAACACCAAAAGCCCTAAAATGAAGGTTTATAAGAGACCTTTGGAATCAGTAATCAAAACTGCAAAGAAGTTGAGTAGAGACAGAAGCAAAGTACATGGGATTTAAAAGTATCTCAATTTTTATATTTCCCACTTGTACCAACCTTTATTATTACTTTTGAGCTACTCTGAACAATCTATCCCCTGGGTAACTTTGAACTCATTTCAAAATTACATTTCTTCAAGAAATCGAAGTAATCCTTTAGATTGGTAATGTTTTGTTTGAGAATACTATGGTCCTATGAATATTCTACACCTGTATGATTTATTTGCCACGAGTAGAAAAAAATTTGAGTTAATCAACTATTTTAAGCAAAAATGACACCCAAACTATTATGGTATAAATAATTTTACTGAAAATTTTCCTCATTATTAGAAACATATATTTAATAATATATGCAATATATGCACTCAAGCACAACTGCTGTAGTGCTTTTGTATATCGGGCTATTCTTTATTTAAAATAGCCAATTATACTAAAAGTACAGACAGGTAGCTTGACAAAATAGTGAATACTATTGGGCATAAAGAGGAGATGCTAGTGACTTGGGTATGCCGAAGAGTGATGGGCAGGTGCTTTAAGAATGAATAGCTGACAAAGTACTGAACTTCTGGGAACACATGGCAAGCAAGATTCCACTGGGATCCTACATGCAGATTCAATGCAACCTTGGGAGTCCTAGGAAACAATTGTCAGCTGTCAGCTCAGAACACACTGGAACTCTCAGCCCTTTTTTAGTCCTAGACATGTTATCTGGGACAATGAGGACTAGGAATGGGTCATATTTCAGGCTATATTTTAGGCTTGACCTGCACTGCAGTTTGTGTGTTAAGAAACAATTAGGTACTTTGGTCCAAAGGTGAAAAGTTACTCCTTCTTGGGAAATATTAAGAAGGCCCAATTTATTTACAGAAAACCTTTCATACAAGTTCTAAAGTCAAAGGTAACGCAGTAAAAATTGTCCTTCAGTTTTAAGCAACAATGTCCGTAACCAATTAAAGCGAAACACTGTGCAGTTGTCTAAGTCTGCTCGGGTTGCCATAACGAAATACCAGATGCAGATTGGTTTAACAGACACTTACTTTATCACAATTCTGAGAATCCCAAAGTTCAAGATTGAGATGCCAGCTGGGTTGGTTTCTGGTGAGATCTCTTTCTAGTTTGCAGACAGCTGCCTTCTCACTGTGTCCTCACACGGCCTTCCTTCGTGCGTTCAGGAACAGAGATCTCCCGCGTCTCTTCCTCCCATCAGTACACAAGTCCTATTGTATTAGGGTTCCAACCTTTTGATATCATTTAACCTTAATTACTTTCACAAAGACCCTATCTTCAAATATTGTCACATTGGGGATTAGGGTTTCTATATATGAATTTTGGAGGACACGATTCGGTCCATAACAGATGGGATCCATCTGATACAAAACTTCTCTCTGACAAAAATGGGAAATTTCAAAGATTAGTAAACTCTCTTTTATATGCCTTGGTAAGTAAAATTCTAATTTTAAAAAGGATAACTACCAGTCAAAATATATTAATAAAAATATTATGTTGCCCGAGGCTGACTTTTAATTCTGCCCCAATTCATCTTTAGTCAAAGCACACAAATTTATTGATTTGTATTGATTCTGATACAAATATAAATAGATAACAACAATGGTAGATTTATACATTTATATAGAAATTATGTGTTAGGTAGGGATAGTGATGTAACATTCAAGTTTTTATAATTGAGTCTCCGGCTAACCAAGCAGTCAGATATCAAAAGTTCATGATGTTAAGCCATACTTCCCTATTATGAATAGTTCATTCTCCTCATACTAGAGAATAATGTTTACGTCCTTTAAAAGCATCATGCAGCCCAGCCAGTATAGCTCAGTGGTTGAGTGTCCACTTGTGAACCAGGAGGTCAGAGTTCAATTTCTGGTTGGGAGCTAAATCCCCCATGGAGGCTAATCAACGACTTATCATTGATGTTTCTATCTCTCCTCCCTCTCCATTTATCTCTGAAATCAATACTATGCATATATATATATATACACTGAGTGGCCAGATTATTATGACCACCTGACATTAGTAGGCAAATTAGCTATAAATTCGCGCTGAAGTTGCTAGAGGGCCAGACCATTATAAACAGGGAAGCAGGTTGTTTACCACAACAATAGAAGTGATTTTTTTCTAAATATGTTGGTAAACAATGCAATTTAACAGCCTTTGAACATGGGATATATACTGAGTGGCCAGATTATTATGACCACCCCATCAGTACTTCGTTGGGCCACCTTTTGCCTTCAATACTGTGGCGATTCTTCTCGGCATTGACTCCACGAGATGTTGAAAGGTGATGAGAGGAATCTGACACCATGCCTGATGAATAGCACTGTCTAATTCTGTGAGATTTGATGATTGTGGAACCAGCTGCCTGATGACTCTTTTAAGTTCCTCCCACAAATGCTCAATTGGATTGAGATCTGGTGATGGTGGGGGCCACCTAAGCAAGGTAAAGTCTCCCTCATGTTATTGAAACCACTCCTGCACAATATGAGCACTGTGGCATGGCACATTGTCTTGTTGGAAGAAGCCATCTCCACTGGGATATGCCATCAACATGATAGGATGAACCTGATCAGCAATGATACTTAGGTATGTTGTGCTATTCAGACGTTGCTCCACACAAATTAAAGGGCCCAAACCATAATACTGCTCTCACCGGCTTGAAGGGTTATACTCATGCATGTGGGGTGCATGCTTTCATACTGTTTCTGCCAAATTCTCACTCTGCCATCTGCATGATGTAACTGGAAACGTGATTCATCAGACCACATGACTTTTTTCCAATGCTCAACTATCTAATCCTTATGTTCCTGTGCGAATTAGAGATGTTTTATCTTGGTAACTGCAGATAGCAAAGGTATTTGAACAGGCCTTCGGCTTCCATATCCTATATAATTCAGTGTACGGCTAATTTGCCCACAAACATCAGGTGGTCATAATAATCTGGCCACTCAGTGTATATATAAAAGGCTAAGTTGATTGTGCATGCAGGATACATATAAGCTCTCACTGATGCCAATCACATGTGTGTGTTTTGATCCATCATTGTTGATAGTGAACTTGGTTGACATTTCTATTATGGAGAAAGGGCAAATAGTGATATTAAAATATTTCTTCTAATTAATTTGCTTTCAATGTGCACAAATCTGTGCTGTGGGCCACTAATTTAAAAATAAAATAAAATATAGTTAAGCCCAGTCAGTGTTACTCAGTGGTTAAGCATTGACCCATGAGCCAGCAGGTCATGGCTCAGTTTTGGTCAGGGCACATGCCTGGGTTGCAGGCTCAATATCCAATAGGGAGTGTGAAGGAGGCAGCTGATTAATGATTCTCTCTCATCATTGATGTTTGTCTCCCTTTCTCCATTCTCTTGCCCTTCCTCTCTGAAATCAATTATATATATATATATATATATATATATACTAGGGGCCCGGTGCACAAAAATTTGTGCACTCGGGGGGTGGGGGTCCCTCAGCCCGGCCTGTGCCTTCTTGCAGTCTGGGACACCTCGGGGGAGATGTCCACCTGCTGGCATGCCTGGCCAGCCTGGGTGAGGGGCTGAGGGCCATTTTCAGGATGCCCACAGCCTCTTCAGGGTTCGTGCAATGGGTGGTGGGAGGGATGGTGAGTGCAGGCCTGGACGTTTCCCACGTGAGGGCCCACAATCGCACACACCTGGTGGGCCCCCACTACTGAGGGGTGGCGAGCCAGGGGTGTACGCTGGTGCAGGATCCCTCGGTGGGGCCCTGCTGCTGAGGAAACACACCTGGGGTGGAGTCGGGCAGCGGACTGGCTTCGGATTCTCGCACTGTGTAGCAGACACTCCTGCACGCCCTGTGGAGGCCCCTGGGGGGCGGATGAAGGTAGCAGACCCTGGGCAGGTGCTCCCGCATGCCCCCGAGGAGGCCCCCGGGGCAGAGCCAGGCAGCAGACCCAGGACGGCTGCTCCTGCATGCCCCACAGAGGCCCCTGTGCTCCCGCATGCCCTGGGGAGGCCCCAGGGGGCAGAGCCAGGCAGTGGACCCGGGACAGGCACTCCTGGACACCCCGAGGAGGCCCCAGGCCAGACCCCCTCCCCCCCCACTGAGCTGACATACCTGGCACAGCTAAGCCGGCCGTGGAAGCTTCCAGTGCAGAGCCACCTTGCCAGCCTCCATCTTGGCTGGGTTAATTTGCATACAGCCACTCTGATTGGCTGGTGGGTGTGGCCATGAGCAGAGGCTCAGCCAGCCTAGGCAGGCAGTTTGCAACAGAAGCCTCTGGTTTGCTTTAGCTCCATAGCTGCTGGCCTCCATCTTGGCTGGGCTAATTTACATACAGCCACTCTGGTTGGCTGAGAGGCGTGGCTTGGTTGGTGGGCGTGGCTTAGGTGTCTTGGGTAATGGTCAATTTGCATATTACTCTTTTATTATATTAGATATATATTATATATACACACGTATATATAATCTAATAAAAGAGTAATATGCAAATTAATCATCTCTCTGTGATGCCTAAGCCATGCCCACCAGCCAAGCCACACCCACCAGCCAATCAGAGTGGCTGTATTAACCCAGCCAAGATGGCCACTGGCAGCCATGGAGCTAGAGTAAACAGCAGGCTTCATTGCAACTGCCTGACTAGGCTGTCAGGCCTCTGCTCAAGCAACAATGTTTCAATTATAGAAGCCACAGAGCTGAAACAAACAGAAGGCTTCCTTACCTGCCTAGGCCTAGGCTCAAAGCAACAGTGTTTCAATTATAGAAGATAAATAAACCCCAGAAACTTGATTCCAGCCAGCCTCGCTGGGACCTTGGGTCAATGGGAGCTGTGGGCATCCTGAAAGCCTGAAAACAGCCCTCAGCCCATCACCCAGGCTGGCCACACCCCAATGGGGTGAGGGTTCACACTGGGGGGCTTGGCCAGCCTGCAAACGGCCATCAGCCCCTCACCCAGGCTGGCCAGGCACACCAGCAGGTGGACATCTCCTGAGGTGTCCCAGACTTCGAGAGGGCAGAGGCCAAGCTGAGGGACAATTTTTATGCACCATGCCCCTAGTGTGTGTGTGTGTGTATGTTAAAACTAAAACATAAATGTTGATGGGGAGAGATAATATGTTCCACCAAAACATATGGGTTTGTTTGCATTAACATTCATGCATTAACTATTTCTTATGCTCACTCTTCAAAATAGAAAGCCTTCATTGGGAGTTGGGAAATATCTCTTCTTGCTGGAATACTCTGTAGTCTGTGACCAAAGGATTCTTCCTACCTTAATATCTCTCCACTTTCCTGCTTAAAAGAAGAATCCTAAAGTATAATCAGTCCCACACCCCAGCTGGGCGATACTGGATAAGTAAGAGAATTAGCATTTATTGAACACCTGCTATGTTATCTGATACTTTGATTTCTTTATCTCATTTTATCGTATATGGTAAGGATTTTTATTCCACATTTTACAAATAAGAAATAGTAAAATCCAATAAGCTTAAATAAATTGTTCGAAGTCCCAAATTACTAAGTGTTTGAGTCCTGATTCAAAGAAAGTTCTATATAAATAACAAATCCATAATTTATAAAAGGTGTAGGCCTAATGATTAACTTTTGAAAAATGCCAAATACAGTTTACATTTAATATTGAAAAAGAAAACAAAGTAGAATTGTTTTTCATAGGCTTAAGAAAAAAACCATCAGTGTACATTGTTGTCTAAGCCAGTAAAAAACCGAGACAAAAACACTAAAACTAACAAGAAAAGCAATTTGGGTTTAGTTATATACACAAAACTAACATTAAAAAAGATCAATAAGAGACTAGAATGAGTAAAGGATGTCCGAGTTTATAGATTATTCTATTCAGAAGTGTCATATTAAAACAACAACACAGTGCAAACTCTCTTTGAGTCAAACAAAGACGTTTTTAGTCTGGATCAAGACTTGGGCAATTTTAAAGGCAAAAGAGAAACCAGAGGAGAGGCAGTGGGTAAATGAGATGAGTTGAGAGAAAGGAAAGTGACCAAATAGTCCTTCCAAGTCAGGAAGGATTAAAAGCCTTGGTATCAGTAGGATTTTGAGGAAAATGGCAAGCTAAGGTCAGAACACCAAGCTAAAACATGCTCTCCTGTTCCACAGGGTTTGGCTAGGCATTGGGATCTTCTGAAACAACTGATGTGAAAATTAGCTGAATGACATCTAAACCGATACAAGTATGAAATATTCTAACACAGTTCAAAAATATCAATATTACTTAGCTATTATCCATAACTTTCATGGAAAAAAATAACACAAAGTTAAGAGAAAACATTTGAAGTATTGCAAATGGGGATTTAGGCAAAATTAAGGGCAAATTTAAACATAGAGATGCTTAGCAACAGAGAGGAGAATGCTATTGACCTGAACCTATGTACATAAAAGTCTTTCTCAAGAGTACAAGTTTTAACACATCAAATTATAAAGACTAAGGACATTGAATTTAGTATTTGTTAAGTATCTGTCATATATTTATATGCTAATAAATAATTGATTTTGATAAAAAATTTTATTGGTATATACATTCAGGTACCTACACCTGTTGGGACATTTTTGTATTTTTTTGTGGGCACTATGGGTTTTATTTCTTCCTAATATGTGTGTATGTACCAGCAAATAAAAATTCAATATGAGTATGTCCCAAAAGGAATATTGAAAAAATTTATTTTCCAAAATGATACAGCATTTATCTTTTACCTAGAGTAAACTTAAAAAATAATGGTGACTTGCAAGTAATATTGCAAAAACAATTTTAAATGTTTTTTTGCTCTTTTTGGTAATTTTTGAATAAATAAGTTTAAATTTTCTATATTTTACATTAGGTAATATTTATTTTACTTTGATTGAATTAAAAATGTGTTATTTTTTTCTCTATTTCTGAACATTTCAAAGTGACTGAGCAAACATCTCATTAATTTTTCCCTGAGCTAGAATCACTTAAATTATATTTGTACTTAAATACAAAGGAATTCAATATAACAGAAAGGGCCACTGTATTTTAAAAATTATTTTCCCCCAAATCTCACTGACATTTAATTAGATGAAGAAGAAAACCAGACAATGAGGAACTTGGTAGCATTATCTCTTTCATTTGACAGTACTTGCCATAAGTTTAAGTTTCTTCCTGAATTAAATTCGCCATAGATCCATACAAATTTTTTCATGTTGGGAGAACACTTGATCTTGTTACAGGAAACATTGATATAGCAGTAGATAAACTTTCATCTTCTCATAATTTTAAAATTGAAAACAAAATATACTACATTTATTCTTGAACGTGTCTTTATATCAAGTTCTTGAATGTGAAATAACTCTACCTTTGGTCTTTATAATACTCATGATGTTGGAGTTTTAAAGTAGAATATCTACCCCTTTCTCTTGAGACTGCAGCTTTCATGAGGACAGACAGATATGATGCAGATGTACTAGAGTCAGCTTTAACTTTTGGGGTTCCCAAGAACTTTTCAATTGAGAAACTATTTGCAGCATTCATCTTTTATCCAAAGCAAACTTAGATATTAATGGTGGCTTTCAGAAAATGATGACAAAGCCATTGGGCTTTATATTTAGAGGAATAGTTCAGCTTGAAGAGAGTTCGGTTTATTTTGTAAGAAATGTTGAAAACACATTTCTCTGATTGATAATCTCCTTGGGCTTTCTATGAGTTAATATGCAAATTCAATTTTTCATCAACAAGGGATTTTCCCACTTTTTATGTTGTGTTCATTACTTTTATGTATGTGATGTTAATATAACAACACCTTGCATTTTCTACTAAGAGAGATAGTTGAGTGTTGGGCTCTTTCATATTTGCCTTTGATCTTTATCTTAAAAAGCTCCTTGTACCAGAAGCTTAATGATTTAGAACCATAACCTTGACAAAACTCAGGAAGAAAAATAAAATTAGAAGAGAAGATGAAAGGGTGAACATAAATAAGTGTAGAGTCATATACTTTTCTTAATAAGCTCTCAGGAGTTCTTGGTTGAAGAGATTTTGCTGGGAGTATGAGGAGAATTGTAGATGATACTCCTATAGTTCACAGGGAACAGAGAAAGCCTACTTCAGAACCGGGCCGCAGGTGCCAATGAGTGGATGTGGGAAGGATAGATAATGAGGACTAGGAAGAGGGGGAGACACTACATTCTAGGAGTGCTGAACTGTTCAAATCCTTTCTGACAGCTCCTATTCACCGATATCCAAACTGAAATCACAGTTGCTTTTATCTACCATGGACAAGTGGAAGATGTTGGCAGGAAAAACACAAATGGATCATCCAAACCATGATGTGAGGACAGGATGGCTGCTCCAAGGTAGATTTTGAAATTCCATAGATTAATCTTTCAACTCAAACATCTAACAGCAAGAATAACTCATCCTTGAGAACAGAGCACAAAATAAATACTTGGATTATCTGGACAGCAAAGTTTGTTCGTTTAATAATGGATAAGATTGAGAAAATAGATAAAAACTGAACAGGAAAAAGAAGTAGAATTATGTGGTATAATGTATTTACAGTTATTTAGTAATGTGATGACTATATTTTTTTACATTTTTCAACCATTGAAGCTAATAACCTTTATTTTTGAAATATTTTATATTATTGACATTATCCCCTTAGTCTGTCTTTCTAAAAAATGATCCACTGGAGTAAATTACTTCTCTATGATACTTTCAGCTCTTTGAGTTAACGATCTAAATTTTGCCTTCAAATTTATACTGGCAACCCACATTCTTGCAATAATGTATACAAGTTAATCGTATTTCCCAGAAATCAATCCTTATTCATGAAAATATGAAAATATTAAAAGTTAATGTATAACATCATGAAGTAATTTCTGTCATACCCTTAAAAGAGAATAAAGAAGTGGGATGAGATGAAATCTCTTAAAATCATATCCTTCTATCAACAAATACTCTTTAAGCACTAATTTTATGCCAAATAGTTTTTTACTAATGATAAACAAATTGTAGTTCCTACCCTTAAAGAATCTTGCCAATGACCTAGTTCTGATTCCCATTTTTTCTTATCTTGACTGTTGCAATAATTATATGTTTTTTCTTGATCCAGTTCTTTCTCTTTTACAGTTACCTGAATTCTCATGTCACACACTGCTCAAAACTTTTATTTCCCTTTGCCCTAAACTGTTTAACACGCAGTCTGAGATTTTCTAATATGTAATTCCAATTGGCCTTTCTAGATTTATCTTTACCAATGTCCCTCCCATGTACACTACACACCTACATCATCAAAATACTCATTCTTTAAGAATTTGTATGTCTGTAGCTATTACTTTGACCTGAGGTGCCTTTTCCATTCATAAATATCTTCTTAGCATCAAATGTGAATTCAGATCCATTCTCCAAGAAATACTTCCTTCATCTCTTCATATCTTGAAGGATATATGTTTTATTCTCTGTTCCAATACCATATAGCATATGAAGGCATTTTTCATTCTCTTCTTGCATCATATTTAATTGATTTTTTTTTGTGTTCCCCTTGCCTTGAAACTATTTCAATTATTATTTCTTTCCCTGGTACAAATGTTGTTGTTTTTTTTGAGGACCACTTAAAATCCCTTTTTCAGGGATAAGAATATCCTAATGCCTTCCTTCTATGTTGGACATTACATCACAGGACTACATCATAGTTACCTTTGTCATAATCAATAAATATATAATAATTGGATTGCAGGCAGTATAACTTGAATTGACTTCAGCAACAATTAAATGGAAAATGCTTCAAAACTAATTTTTATAAAGGAGTAAACCAGAGGTCAGCTAATTAGTATGTTCTTACTGATAGTAAGAATACTTTGAGTAATGAGTCACTTTATTTCATATTTTGTTGGATTTCATTTGTATTTCAAATTATGAAGGGACTTAAAGTTATGGTCAAGAATCATTTCTGGTACAACAAAACATTATCAAAGCAAGTCTTTATTTTATAAATAATCATGGGTTATTTAATGCTAGATATTGCTGTTTGAATACAACTGCGTCTGGCTAATGAATGAGCAATTATTAGAGATAAAATAAAGAAGCACAAGTATACATCAGGTAAGAAATATCAGAATGAGGATGATCCATTGTTTAATTAAATGTTCTAATCACACTTGATGGCAAGGACATTTGCCTGGAGGGCGATTTCTCCACGAAAATAATATTTTAATATATCTATATTAATTTATTTGATTCTATAATTAATTTAAATACCCCTTGAAGCCAGTAATTTTTTTCAGTATTACAGCTTTAACAGATTCCTGATACTAATTCAAGCCAATCAAATTCAATAACACTCACCAAATGCCTATGATAAACCAGTCTCTATATACTGAGCAATGTTATACAAAGACATAATAAAAACCTCTGTTTTAAGAAAGTTGACTAACAAACGCTGTTATAAAATAATGGAATGAAACAGTGGTAATTTTACACACACAAAAATACATCATAAGAGCCCTAAAAAGACGCTTTTGACCATTGGTGTAGCTAGAGATGGCTTTCAGGTCAAACTAAAAACTGTTAGGAAATATGAAGTAACATTAAACAGTTGGGAAAGAGGAAAGATGGAAGGAATGGAAATTCCAAGCAGAGGAAAAAGTGTGATTAAAAGCAGAGAAAAGCATGAATCAGCCATGCTAGAAACTATTGATAGTTCAAAAGGTAAGCCATTCTCACACTGGTGTCAAGTATTGGCCAGTGTTTCTAATGTCTTAGAATTTGGCAACTAAATTATGATTGCTTTTTCTTTGAGTTAGACCTTCCAGAATAACAGTATAGTAAGTATGATGATAATAACATATCATTAAAATGTACAGATTGCATTAAACTTGCAATTATGTATAAAATATAATGCATAATAACATTTGTTGAAGGCTTATATGCCAAACATTGTGCCATCAGATTGAATGACAATCTGTCATCCAACTTTATCCTCACAAAAATCATTTGAAATAGTGCTAACAACTCCATTTTACAGAATGAAGAAATAAGAAATAAAGAAATGAATTTATTTGTCAAGTTCTAATTGTTACCAAATATTGGAATCCAGATCATTTTAGATGACTTTGCTGAACACTTGAAATTTCTCTGAATCACCTTGAGGTGATAACCTTTCACTAATTGTATTTTCAAGCAGAGAAATTTTTACGTGATGAGTTTTCAGTTCTAAGGAACGTCTTGTCATTTGCTGTGTTCTCCACAATGTGGATTTTTCTATGAAAAAGAATAGCAATCACAATTGTCCCTGACTTTCTTAGAGAAATAATTATTTCTCTCTCCAAAACTCTTGAAAGCTATCCCATTATCATTTTTTAGGTTACCATTATTCATTCAGTCATTCAGGGTTAGATCATAATTATTATATTTTAAAGTCTGTGTTATTTTCCTTCTTTGAACTGCCATGTTTCTCTCCAAAAATGAATGCATTGTTTCTTCTTTTTAAAGATATTGTACTTAGTACTAAGATGACATCAATACTGTGACTTGCTAACCTTGATTAAATTAACTTTCTATTCTGAAACTACCCCATATCATATTTTTCCCTTGAGTTCAGACAAAATTAGCATTAATTTGTATTGCCCTTAACTTGTTTTCCACCTTTAGAAACATCAAATTTCTGACACTTAAAGAGAGAACTATGTAAACTTTAACACCTTTCATTCTACATACTATAAATAAATCCCACCCAAAATTCCTTTCTTTCATTTCTCTCAATCTTTCTTTATTAAAGGAAAAATATTTATTGTGTGTGTGGCTTTTACCTTATACTTCAAGTTTGTATTATTTCATATGATATTTTGGCATTGAAACTTGAAAGAATTGTATTTTTATGAACAAATTTATAATTTTCTTTATATGTTTGACACAAATCATGGCATCATGTTGTAATGAAATCCTAGTTGAGCTTAAAAATATCCAACTTTTCGTTTATCTGTAACCCAAATTCTTAATGTACTATATCATTAACTTGAATTACCTATTTCTTTTGATTAGGGTCTCTCAAATGTTAATATGAAAATAATCACATGAAGACCATTAAAATGAAAATTATCTGGTTGCAACCTTAGATGTGTAAGAACATCTGTAACAAACTTCATTATGACACTAACAAAGAGGGGTCCTCAGCCACATTCAAGGATCCCTGCATAAGACTAAGACAGAACACATTCCCAGAGCTGCACATTTGCTGTGGCAGCTCCTTGACATATCTTCCCTGGAAGCTCACAAAAGTTGTTTATTTTTAAATAGTTTTATTGGGGTAAAAGTTTATGTATAGCAAAATTATTCATGATAAGAATACAATTCAATGATTTTTAGTAAATGTATTAAATTGTTTCATTATTATCATAATCCAACTTTAGGATATGTCTATTAGCTCTACAAATTTCCTTAGGTCCTTTACCAGTTTGCTATTTTTTTCTGATTGTATATACAGGTATCCCCCAAAAATGTATGCACATTTTAACAGCTGAGAGCTCAATTTTGAAAATGAATGTATTTTAATAAACACTACCTTATAATTATTCAAAGTGTTTATATACATTTTTTGGAACACCCTATATTTATTTACCTTTTCTAGACATTTAATATAAGTGGAATCATTCACTATGTGCTCTTTTAAATCTTGCTTCTTTCAGTTAGCATAATAATTTAAGATCTATTTGTGCTATGGTATATACCTGTGGTTCGTTCCTTTTCCTTGATGGGTAATATTACATTGTGTACTTTATGTTTTAAAAACATCTATTCACCAGGAGACAGACAATTTGAATTGTTTTAAGTTTTAGGCCGTTATGAATAATGTTGTGAAGATTTATGTATGGGTCTACATGAACATTTGTTTTTCTTTTTTGGGGGGCGGTACTTTCAAATAATAGATTTTTAAAAATTGGTTTCAGAGAGGAAGGGAGAGAGAGAGATAGATGAAAACATCAATGATGAGAGAGAATCATGGATTGGTTGCCTCCTGCATGCCCACAACCTGAGCATGTGCCCTGCCTGGGAGTTGAATCGTGACCTCCTGGTTCATAGATCAACACTCAACCACTGAGCCAAACCAGTTGGGCTCAAATAATTGATTTTAAAGACTACATTTTATTTTTATAGCCAAAATATTAAAAATAATTTTTATCCCTTAAAAAGTTTAGTTACATACATTGCTTATGTTACATTAAATATACAGTTCATGAACCATGTGCCAAAAATCAGTGTTTGTCTAATCTAAACTTCATGCCTCCTTCCTTCTTAAGTAACAATTTTTTACTGGATTTGTTGTCATTGAATCAAAAGACTTTCAAAATTCAACTGCAGTAAAATGTGGCTATGTAATTTCTGGAAAGGCTTCTTAGAGAAAGTTTACTTTAAACTTGGAGGGACAGCTACTTGCAATTATGCTTTTTATACTTCTTTCAGTCTCCAGTGATGGTATAATATCTAAGATTCCAGCAGCTATCTTGGGCTAGACTAGCCTAGAAAATAGAAGCCTTAGGCTTGGGCAGAAGAAAAAAATAGAAGTTTGGTCCTTGCCAAGATAGAGGGAATAGTCCATAAGAACACCCTCATTTCTGACACCAATTGCAAATTCAAGAGTCACAAGGAACATTCTTGTAATTTGGTAGGAGGATTCACAAACCTCGCTGGAAGCTCATGGTTATGGCACACTAGAGGCCTGGTGCACGAATTCAAGCACGGGTGGGGACTGGCTGGGGGAGGGGCCACAGGCAGTTAACTGGCTGGCCCCACCCCCTGGTCAAACTCCTGGTTGAACTCCTAGTCAAACTTCCAGTCCAGGGGATAATTTGCATATGAGCCTTTTATTATATAGGATTACAGTTAGATACAGACTAAAATCATCCACGAGAAGAGGTACATAAAACAGAGCTCAGGAGATTTTCAAACACAAAGCATATAATTTCCAGCTGAATGAGAGAGAAATGTAAAGAGCGAGGAAGAGAGAGAAATATCAATCTCTTGACTGCAAACATGCCCTGATTGGGATGGAACAAACCAACTGGGGATGTGCCCTGACCAGGAGACAACCTGTAACCTCTTGGTGCATGGAACTACACTCACTCAACCCACTAAACCACACCATCCAGGACAAGCGATATATATTTTTTTAAATGCTAAAAAAATAATTTTTTCTTAGACATTTGAGGATCTATTTCAGCCTAGAGTATGGCTTCCTGATTGAGCCTCCCGACTGCAGGGTCTCTTCCATCCAACGCCTATTGCAATCTTCTTTCAGAAACATCTGTGTATTCCATTCCCTTTGAACAAATGGATGCATCATACTGCAGTTTTCGGTAACATGAGAACAAATTTCGGACCTGAGCACACTGCTTTCATCATTTGGATAATTCCCAGAACTTATTCATCAGCTTGTAGTGCTCTTCTCTCAGCACATAAACTGTTTTATTTTCCTGACATCCCTGTTGGTGATGCCCACGGCCTATTGAATCTCATATGACAAAATTTCAAAACCATTTGCTTTAAAATTTAACTTCCCTTTCTTGGCTTGATATTTTTGTGCACAAGCCATGAGTCGTGTTACATTTTTCTTTTTAATTAAAAAAAAATTTAGAATATCAATAAACTTTTCCACAAATATTTTCCCTGATTTTTAACCAACATTTCTTTTGACAAATAAAACTATAAGAGAAAAGATCCTATCATATAATTACCAAGTAATTATAATTAGAATGAAGAGCCTTGAATCAGTTTTAAACATTACTGCAAAAATTTAAACCATAGCATCATGTATCTTTCTTATTTGTCTATGTCTTGTCAGGTAGGAAATTTTTATCCTTGATATATTTTTAATTATGTTTCCTGAATTATTTATGATTTCACCAAGATAACTGCAAATGTTTCAGAGACGTGCCAGAATTTTAGACAATTTTTGATTAATAAAGACAGCAAAATCCATTGTGTACCCATGTGTTCCAAACATTGTGCTAAGTATCACTCAGTCCAGATGAAGCAAATCATCATATGAGGACACTGAGGCTTGCATAATGACCTAACTTGTCTATGACCACAGAGCCAGTTATGAGAATAAAACACACGATTTGTCTGTCTCCATAATCAGTGTGACAAACCTAACTTTCAGAAGCTGGTACCACTCGAACAATGTTTTTCATTTTGATCTGTCACATGTCATCTTCTAACCCTCTGTGCATTAATCACACCAGGCTTCTGAGCTTTACAGTGTGGACAAGAGTTTCTGTAACTTTCTCACATCGTTAGTGTCTCTCTTAATTTAAAGACACAGCCTTCTTTTTCATCATAGTGAGAAAATGTAACTTACCTCCCCATCACTGTTAAATACCACCACCACGATCATGCCACCCTTTCTTTAATGCTTCTGTCTCTTCTGATATACTTTATTTTGAACCCTTTAATTTCTCACCTATAAGCTTGTTTTCTTTTCTACTTCCTTCTCTTTGCCATAGAAACATGCTTAAATATCTTATGTTCTTTTTTTAAATAGTATTTTAAAACCGATGACACTTCTTTAAAACCTTCTTTCCTTTCTCTCTCTCTTTTTTTTTAATTTTTTAAAAAATTATTATTACATAAAGCTTTACAAAGATTAGTACATATATCTCTTTTTCCCCCTGCCCTTCCCCCAGCCTCCCCTACCCCCCGGTGTTTTGTGTCCATTGGTTGTGCTTAAATGCATGCATAAAAGTCCCATGTCTGATCTGTTACCCACCCCCCTGCCCCATCGTCCCTGTCCTTGTTGCTGTAATTTGACAGTCCGTTTGATGTTGCTCTGCCTCTGAATCTATTTTTGTTCACCAGTTTATAATGGTTATTATTATCCATAGATGAGTGAGGACATGTGGTATTTTTCTTTCATTGACTGACTTATTTCACTTAGCATTATGTTCTCCAACTCCATCCATGCTGCTGCAAATGCTAAGAACTCCTTCCTTTTTACAGCAGCATAGTATTCCATTGTGTAGATGTACCACAGTTTTCTAATCCATTCATCTGTTGATGGGCATTTAGGCTGTTTCCAAATTTTGCTATGGTAAATTGTGCTGCTATGAACATAGGGATGCATATGTCCTTTCTGATTGGCGTTTCTGGTTTCTTAGGATATATTCCCAGAAGTGGGATCACAGGGTCAAAAGGGAGATCCATTTTTAATTTTTTGAGGAAACTCTATACTGTTCTCCACAGTGGCTGCACCAGTCTGCATTCCCATCAGCAGTGCATGAGTGTTCCTTTTTCTCCGCATCCTCTCCAGCACTTGTCGTTTGTTGATTTGTTGATGATAGCCATTCTGACAGGTGTGAGATGGTACCTCATTGTTG